>JASAMY010001447.1:0-127089 GCA_030248085.1 Paralinhomoeus sp. GSCO2_6 | reverse complement strand
CCCCTCTTTTTCAAACTGGGCTCCAACAAAAGAGCGTCACATATTCACCTTTTTTTGCAGCCACCTGCAAATTTTTCCTTAATCATTCTTATGTACATATATTTTCCAAATCTTCAACTTTATATGAAAATAAAATGCAAATATCTGCACTTTGCATATACGGTACCATTTTCAATTTGTAAAAATTAAAAAGGTGCATTTAGTAAAGGATACATTACGAAAAACTTGCGCTCCTTTTCTCCTCCTCCACGCGCACTTTCACCCGATTCTCTCCGTCCGCACGTGCCACAGCGATGGCACGTCCGGGTGTTGGCAGATGCGCGTGCAGTCGGACAGGCTGTCCTGCACAAACTGCGACGCCGTTTCGATCACCTCTGCCAACACTTGCTGCGTCACCATGCCTGAAAACAAGCAGATGCGTAACCGGACATAGTTTGCGACATACGGTGTAAAACCTGAAAATAGAAACGTTCTGCCTATACTTTTTGCCAACCCAAAATTACACAAAAGACCACCAGCATTCAGAGCTATCGTGGCAGCCAGACAATCCAGTTTAAAACCACTTGAGAAACTGTGCAAACACTACCTAAGTCACTACGCTTTGCACTTTAAGCGGTACTGTGCGATGATAGCCAACAGAAATGGACAAACTCGTTACGTCTCAGTAAAAAGCTCATTTGAGGTTGTTGAGCAGCTGCGCACAATGACCAACGTGAAGCGTATATACAGCGGTGATTTTTCAGCATTGTACCCCTCACTGAAACACGACACAATTATGAGTGGCATTAATGGTATAATTGACCTATGCCACAAAAATGCCAAAAGCGACTACCTGTACAGAAAGGGCGAACAAATACAATATGCTAGACAAGGTGCCGGCGCAAATACCCTGCACAAAAACGAAATAAAACAGCTATGCAAGGAAATACTACAAAATTCGTACATGGTATTTGCTAACACCAAATTCAAAACAATAAAGGGATGCCCACAAGGTGGCGCTACCAGCTGTGACATGGCTGATCTCTGTTTGAGCTGGTTCGAATTTACATGGCTGAGTCGTTACAGACTACGTACAAACCAAGCGATCTTTCGGTATGTGGATGACCTGCTAGTTATAAACATTGAAGACTTTCAGACGTTAGCTAAAGATATCTATCCTAATGAACTGCAATTAAACGACACAACAGTTTCAAACCAGCTGACACATTACCTTGATGTCACGGTGCACCTAGCTAACTGCAGTCTAAGTACTACAGTATACAATAAAACTGATGATTACACCTTCAACATCACTCGATTTTTCAAAAGCTCGAGCAATGTACCTATGAACATGCCATATGGCGTACTTAAAGGTCAAATTATACGCATAATTAGGCTGACTAGAGACGAATCAGACTTCATTAGAAGAATACAATGTATCATCAATGAGTACAAAAATAACGGTTTCGAAGAAAACAGAATTTTGAAAACCATTATGTCAGTACTACACAATTATGAATATAAAATTAAATGCATGATACCAAACTTCAAGAAGAAGCGCATGATTAATTCTATGTTGAACAACTAAGTTCATATGACGGTTAAATCGGCAAATACAGTACATACGATGCAAAGAACGCACAGAACTACAACGACACGTCTAATGCAAGTGCACGATTTAATAATTCACGGTTTTAAATTCAACAATTCGCTACAAGTTTATAGAAATATTTATGGAATAACGCAAGCTACAGGAAATATTTCAAAAATTAAATTATGGCAGAGAATACGACTACTGACGCAGAATTTCAAGCGCGGTTTGTTGACAAGGTGGTTTCTTTTTCTCACTTTATGTGGTCTGAAGACCCATGATGAGTCTATGAAATAATTGCACGATATAAAGGGGACGCGTCGTTTCTGACGAGCCTCGCGCGTCTCTCGGGTGTCAAGCGGTGGAGGCGAAACACCCACATTTGCAGACAGTACCATACAAAAATAAAAATTTAATTTTTCTGTAAATAAATCTGTACATTTTCCTTGAATTTACAAAAATACATATAATTTCTATCAATCGATTCAATCAACACACACACGCACGTACGCACACAATAAATTTAAAAATTAACTGACCGGGAGGCAACATTTCCCTCATTTTTCTCGCCGACAGCGACAGCGCGGAGGGCACCTGCAGATCCACAGGCTGGTAGATGCAGGACAACCGAGCGCGACGCTCCTCCACCTCCATACGGCTCCAAGTGGCAGCTGGCAGCTGGCACCTACAACCACGTCCTGACGTGTTTTGCGGACCAACAGATCGGCCGCTTCATCGGTCGACTCCACGAACTCGTCAAGCGCGCCAAAATCCATCTCCGCCATATTTCAAGTTTGCGCTTAGAAACAAAACAATGCTAATCTCTTTAAAAAGGCGACACGGGAGAGGCATATGGTATAACGCACCGAATAATTATTGAGAGTTACGCCTTCCTTCCGGACTCGCTTCCTTCTTCCTTCCGTTTCCATTTTCCCGTTTTCCCATTTTCCCATTTTCCCGGATTCAACACGGTGGCGTAAACTAAAACACACGACCAACACGACCACCACGACCAAAACTTTAGGCTTAGGTTTAGGCTTTTGCTTAGGCTTAGGCGTAGGTTTCTGCTTAGGCTTAGGCTTAGGCTTTTGCTTAGGCTTATTCTTAGGCTTAGGTTTCGGCTTAGGCTTGTGTTGGTCGTGTTGGTCGTGTGTTTTATTTAACGCCAACACGGTAGTTAATCAAACGAGTCTGCAAAGACACTGTTCTCGCAATAAAGATAACGATATCAGTCAGCTCAGACGTGTTGTTCCGTCTAAAAGACAAAACAGTCGTGTTGTTCCGACGTTCGTCTGTCTGGAAACGCTTGCTCATCATGGTATGTTTTGCAAGTTCATCCTGTGCTGGGTGTCACGGTTACCCTCTCATGCAGGTGCACCAAGTGCCTGTCACAGTGGAGACGCTGAGCGCGACTCTCGAAGGCGGTGCCGGGCCCGAGACCTTATCCCCTGTCATGAAACTCGTCCACCAAGCGATTCAGCCTAACAGAGAAGTAAAAATTCGTTAGAATAAAAGAACGTGAAATTCCATGCGCGCCGCTTCCAGTTGTCCGACGTTGTCGATGGCAACAGCTTCCGCAAGGTGTCGACGCAAAACGACCCAGATGGCACTACTGTGCGAGTTCAGCACGAATACCAAGGAGTGCGTAGTGTGTTAGTCTGCGTCTGTGGACTGCGTGTGGTTACCGTACACTAGCTCGCTTTAGCTGGAAGTCTTCGGCTACACCACCGCAGTGTTCACCTCTACCGCGAAGCCATTCAGTACGTACAACGGCACCATGGTTACGGGTCTTGGAGCACTGGTGCAGGTGGAGTGTTGGCAGTCTTCTCTCCCAGAATAACACACGAGTTGCATGCGCACGTGACGGCACACAGAGCGGAGACGCGCAAGCGATGAAGGCCAAGCAGGACGAGGTGTTCAAGGCAGTGCGCGATCGCGTTGTCGGCTCGGCACCGGCGCTCGACAAGACGCCCGAGACCATCAAGCCGATCGTCTACGTGAACGAAGATGGCGACAAGGCGTGCAAGGGCTACTATCTGCAACTCGTCTCCAGAGGCCAGCAACCCAGTCATCCATACGTCGTCACTGACGAGCAAGGTCAGCCTGCCTGGCTACTCGTTACGTAGGAATTTGCATACAGGAGAGTACGTTTGCACGTATTTGCACGTAGAGTTGGACTGGGACTACAGTGTACGGATTCAACGTGCGACCGTTTCATGCGTGTACGATGCAACTGTGGCACTACAGTCTATGTATTTCATGTCGTTCCACAAAATTCGGTTTAGGAAACGTCATTGAAAAATGGGAAGGGCTCAACACCTAAAGAAACGCTCCGACATTGGCGCGCGCGTGCTGCAGCACTGTTGGCGGACAAAACGTGCCTTTAAGAAAATTGTGCT
The DNA here is from genome assembly GCA_030248085.1 of Paralinhomoeus sp. GSCO2_6. Lineage (NCBI taxonomy): Eukaryota > Metazoa > Nematoda > Chromadorea > Monhysterida > Linhomoeidae > Paralinhomoeus > Paralinhomoeus sp. GSCO2_6. Next base: position 123,120 of record JASAMY010001447.1, on the reverse strand, counting down.
ATTACCGCGTACGTGAAAATGACACCTACCTGTGATCTTGGGTGCTATGTACTCGATTGTGGTAATTAATGATCGTGGAATTAATTAATATGATTTGGCGGATTATTAATGATTGATTAATGAAACTAATGATTATGATGAAATGAGCACTGACGGATCTGAGATTTTCTGGGGAAAGGTTACAAAAATGTTCGGGAGTTTTTTTACATGCGCAGCATGCAGCAGGCGCTTTCCAACAGTGGCGTAGCCACGGTAGGGGGGGGGGGTCATACCTGTAACTGGGTCTGGCAGAGTGGGGGGGGGGGAGCTGGCCGATTTTGGGGGAGGGGGTCTCCGGAGCAAAAAGTGGGGGGGGGGGTAGCTGGCCATTGTTTGAGTTCTACTGGTACATTGGTCTAAAATGGGTATAAAAAGGGTGTAAACAGTGTTATTTAGCTGTTTTATGGTCATATAACACTGAAAAGCACTGAAAAACACCAACAGTTAAGCTGGGTTTATACTCTGTTATTTTTTGTTCGTACTGACAGAATTTGCATAAATGACACAAAATGACAGATTGCAATTTATACTTCCGCTTGTTCGGACACCAAAATATTGACGAACATGCCAACAATTGATCGTCGCGGGTGTTATTTGTGTCAGTTCAAAAAATTGAAAGAACAACGGTGTCAGTTTGTTCGTTTTGTATGTTAAACCATCGACATTCCTGTCTTGACTTTGGAAGTTGCAGATGGCGAAAGCTGAGGAAAGTGAGTGCTTTAAATTTTTCGGTCCTAGCTTTGTGAGAAATGAGTTCTGGGGGATTTTTAGTGCCAAAAAGGGCCTGAAAACGCAGACGTCGTTGTCGTCAGCGAAGCTTGAAGTCGGCGACGAGGGGAAAGAGGGGCTGACGGAGGCGGGGAAGCGGCAGCCGCCGCCTTGGGGCAAGCGCGACAGTCTCTACAAGAGCCGAAGTCTCTACAGTCTCTACAAAGGCAAAGCTCAACGCCTGTGCCGACATCGCTGACGCCGTCTGCGTTCCTCTTGAAAGCGCCGAAGCGGCGGGTATGCGATCCCGACCATCATTATAGTTTAATTTTAAATGTAAATATAATAACGTATACTATCTGAAATGTAAAACAAATAAATATCTGCGGTTTTTTAATGGTTATGATTTATGAAGTCCCCTATTTTTGAATGATTCTATTCAACGAAATTTCAAATGGCGCATATTGGGGGGGGGGGTGACTGCAGAGCGATAAGTCTCAACCTCCCCACACATGGGCGCGTATGGGCCCATCCTGTAGCTGAAAGAGATGCCGAAATCCAAAAATCCTGGAGGGAGACCTCCCCCCCCACCCTACACACCTCCTGCCCCCACCACTGGTATTTCCCCAAGGTCGCATATCTGAAGGGGAGGGGGGTGCAGTTGGGCAGGTTCGAATAGTGCATGTCATGCATTTGTTTACAGGACTGTCGGCGATCATCTGCGCTACCTGACCAACAACGAGTTGCGCTGCGAGGCGACGCTGGAACCATAGGTGTAGATTGGTCCAAAAGCCAGGGGGGGGGGTGTCTGGGGGTTTCGAGGGGGGGGGGGAGGTCTAGAGCCATCCCGGATAAAATGACCGGGATCGAGAATTTTGGAGGAGGGGTGGTTTAAGTGGAGGATTTTGCACCATAATAACGTGTAAAATGGGTACGTTTTGGTCTAAAATGGGTCAAAATAAGGTCTAAATACCACTTTTCAGGCGTTTTTGGGTCATACTACACTGAAAAAAAAACAAAAACACGCATCTTTGCCCATTTTTTTTAATATTGAGAGAGGGTTTCCCGCAAGTTCTCCAGGATGGCGATGGCCAGGGGGGGGGTCGCTCCCGCAAAAAAGCGGGACGGCCATAGCCAGGGGGGAGGTGAACCCCCCCTAGACCACCCCTGAGCCCACCTATGGCTGGAACTCAACCGCATTCTCGACACGACGCGCCTGCAGCAGCTCAGAGAGGGCAAGGCGAATGCCGAGTGACACGCGATTCCCAAATGATCACACGCACTGACCATCTTGTTCACTGCCTCTGGGTGCGCTTCGATTCGCCGGCGGATCCAGGGGGAAGGGAATGCACCCACTCCCCTCCCGAAATCGGAAATCTAAGGGGGGTGGGACTATGCGGTGGGTAGCGGACCTACTTTTCCGCAGAAATTCCTTGTAGGGGGTAGAAATTAGCAAGATTTTTACCTGCGGGGCCGATTTCACCTGTTAATCGCCGAAAATGGACGGATAAAGTGCCCACACTACTGCTGAAATGGCCCAGCAACATCCAAAAATCACCCCTTCTGCAAAATACTTCCGCCCCTCCGAAAAAAAATTATTTCTGGATCCGCCGAAGGCTTTGAGTTGCCGACGGAATATGCGCCACTTCGCCGCCAAAACAGCAAAGGTATTTTCGACCACCCAGCGGGCCCTGAATTACAAAAATATGTTGACAGCTGTGGAAAAGAAGAATTATGTTGTACATATAAAGGCAGGGTTCCAATTTCAAACCCCACCTCGCCACCTCCCCAATTTTTTTGTGCGATTTCGAGGGGGGGGGGGCGGCGCCCAAATTTGTCTTGAGATTTCGAGGCGGTGGGAATAGACGATGGCCGGGCGCGCGCGGCGGGGAAGGGACGGAGAATTTCCGAGGATTTACAGCACGCCCCCGCCCCCTCTGGGATAATCCCGAGATTAGCAGCACCCTCAATTCGGAAAAATCCTGACGAAACTGTTAGAAGGGGGGGGGGGTGTTTTCCTGCTGCTGCGACCTCCAGGGTTTTGGGGTGGTGGGGCAACCAAAACAAGTAGACCTGAGGGTGACGGCGAGCGAGCCTCTCGTCGGCAGAGATTGGAGCCTTGTGCGTCGTTTTCTTCTGAGTCGGTGGCCGAGCTATTTCCTACAATTCGTCGAATTTTTCGCGATCCATCCAGTAGAAATCCCTGTGGACCTCTCTGGGTCCAAAACCCGCATTAGACGGAGCTGGCGGCAGAAGACTGTCGGCAGTGCCGACAGTCAACAGGTGTCGACAGGGGGCACACATACCACCGACGAGTGGCGCGGCACACTCTTGACAATCTCCAGGCCCATGATCGCTCTCTTCAGCCGTTGCCTTTTGGAAGTAAACGTCACTTTGCCGATTCTCATTTGCCGAAGTCGAAAATATTTGAGTTGAAAAAAAAATTGGTCAGGTACGGTAACGAACATCTTTCAATACTAACATCTTAACATCCGAATGGTAACATCCGAAAGTTCTGAAGAGCGATGTCATTGGTCATTACACGGTGTTCGGACGGCACGAAGTATAAACCCACCTTTACTCACTTTTATCGTTTTAGACATGACGAAGATCCTTTGGGAAAATTCTGGGGGGGGGGGGGGTCGGGGCGTTGGGGGGTGTTTGAAAAACTAGCGGGGGGCCCCCAAAGCCCCCCCAACCACCCCCCCCCCCCCAGTTACAGGTATGGGGGGGGGGGGGGATACCCCTCCCCGAATTCGGTCCGAAGAAATTATTTTCTCCCATTAAATTACGAATTACAAAAATGTAAATAGGTTCAAACTGCTCGAAAGGAACCCAAAATAGGTTCCAAAAACCTCAATTTTTTTTTGGGAGGGGGGCTGGTTAAAAAAGTTGGAAATCTGTGCCACTCCCGAAACCAAATCCTGGCTATGCCACTGGTTTGCGTGGCACGGTGTTGGCGACGAATTTAATAGGGTGTGGTTAAAAGCAAGCGCCGCAGCCAGTTCTCCCAGTTTGGGTCAGAGGGTCAGATGTGGTTAGCTTGCATCCCTTGCACTCGCCCATGCGGTGAAGGGGGGGGGGGGGGGGGTGGGCGATGAGGAAGTCGATGTAGTGTAGTGGTGGAAGTAGGTGGAAGTGGTGGAAGTAGTGGAGGGGTGGCAAGAGGATCTGCAGCCGATTGGACTGTGATACTGTTCTGAGCAGCAGAGTATCAGCAGAGCAATCGGTCGAGGACACTCGAGCTCGGGAGAGTGCGGGTGAGATTGGAAGCCGCTTCGTGAGCCTGACTTGTGCCAAACGGAACGTGTGCGCGGTTGGACGCGAGTCAGGCCCAGGAAGTGACGACTACGGCGCGGTGCGGCGACCAGACGCGGCGTGCCCAGGCAAGGTCAGGACGGCTGTGATGACTGGCCGACTGGAGCGACCTCTGCACCAAGACAGCGTACCGGACCTTACGCAGACGACGCGGGAGAGACGGGAGAGAAGGGAGAGAAGGGAGAGGGACGTCCCGGGAGCAGCCAGAGAGACTGTGATACAGCGCCGTGTAGTTGTGTATCAGCAGCTCTCTCAGGCTGCCCCAGAGACGAGACGAGAGAGAGAGGAGACCGGCCGCCGCAAGGCCTGTGACGATGTGCATGCTCCTGCGACAAGGGTGTGTGTGGGCATTGCAGCATCCGACAGAGACGTTACGGAAACCGGCCCACGAGCGGAACAGTGGCCCGGCTGAGTTTGCGTCTAGTCATGAGCCTGAGCGGCAACTACAGGACCAAGACACAAACCCAGTTGGGCCGAACTGTCAGCTGGCCTGGAGTGGCCGCGACGGAAATGGTAGATGTGCACCCGGTGTGGACACTTTGACAGTCGCCAGTCACCCAAGGCACATCTACTACTCCAGTCGTGGCGGGGGAAGTTGGAAGTTGGAAGAACTGACAAGGGAGGAACGTAAAAAAGGAAAACGCAGAAGAGAACTGATGGTTCGCTGTGGCAGTCGTCGCTCTTTTAAACGGTCCTCTCCCCCCTTCCCCCCTTCCCTCCCTTTCCCCGGTCGGCTCGAGAAGGCAAGCCGCTTGTTTGTTTCGCCGCGGGCAGTCCGTGCAAAGTATGGGACCGCCCGTTGCACAACCCGCCGTTCTCAGGGCGCCCCCTCCCGTGGACAGCGGCCACCCGCAGCCGCGTCCGATTGCGTCCGCAGATACGCAACGCCACGGGAGACGCGTCGACTCTGCTAGACGCGCGCGCGCGCGCGCTCTTGCTTCTTTTGAATTTGAACGAACCGCGCGCGGGCGGACAGAGAGCTTCTCTGAGAGAAGCAACAAGCACGTATCATATCCCATCACACAGCGTTGTCGGATCATTGCACAGGCATCGCAGCCCTCGCACAATGCACATATCACCATAGCAACGTGGCTAGCGCATAGCAGGCAATCTAATCTCGCAGTGGTTGTGTGTAGCGTTCTTGCGTCGGCATATCAAGCGTTGAGTGAGAGCAGCAGCACGTCGTCATGTCGCACGAGTACTTTCGGAACGTGACGGCGGTGAATGGGAGTCCCTCCTTCTTCCCGCAGAACTTGACGGCCTACTCGTCCGAGTCCAAGGGCCTCACGTACGCCGCCTTCGCCAACAAGACGCACGTGCGTCCCCGCCTCCCCTGCGCCCCGAGCAACATTATTACCACCCGACACCCACAGGTGAACACGATCAGTTGGGACGCCAAGATGGAGGGCATGACCAACAGTCAGATCGTCATCAAGAATCCCTCCGACTCGGAACCGAGCGCCAAGCACTACACCGTGCTGCAGGCGCGTGAGACGATGGCGCTACCGAATTCTTGACGAGCGAAATGTAGATTAATTTTTGCTGCGAATTTTCGGTTAAATACGCGTTCGTCGACACACGCATCGCGCCCGCTCTCGTCGTCTGCACGATGGGCGGCGTCATGGTATTTTCTTACTTTAAATTCTTGGAAGAAAAGAATGCAGTCGGCGTCCGCTTGTAGATTTTCAACTCTGACGGCTCAAGCATGTACTGCTTTCACCCGATACGCAAACCAGAGAATGGTAAGCGTTTCAAATGCAAAATGCCTACTTTTCATTCGACGGAGCGATAAAACGCGTTTCAGCCACTTTGTGCTACACGAAAGGCATAGCGTACATTGGGAGCTACATCGCTGCAGGTAATTGAAATTACATGATACGTACTTTTTGATTTCTGACTGTCTACATTTTAATTGGTCGCGCGCGCACCCTGCCTGCACAGTGCTGCACACGCACAGCACTCACAGCCTCTTGTGCGACTGTCTTCTGCGTGTCGTACTGCCTGCCTGCCTGCCTGCCACGAGTGATCAACCAGAGTGGACGTTGTGGGGCACGCGCAGGCAGCAGCACCGGCGACGTATACGTGTTCTCGGCGAGCGACAGCGGCGTCAAGTACAAGAGCGAGATCAAGGAGCACGCAGACTCGCCCATCATGGACATCAATGGAGAACCCGTGCGTTCAAAATTCCCCGCATCAAAAACCCTGCGCTACGGGAGACGCTCTCTCGCGTCAGGCGGACGAGATGGCGTGCAGTTGCTCCAAGGACGGCGTCGTCGTCTGCTACAAGGCCAACTTTGCCGTCTCGAACAAGATTTCGACAAAGTCGGAGGAGTTGCGCTCTCGCCACACGACAAGAAGAAGCGTGCGCGCGCGTTGGGCTGCAGGCTGTCGATCACGTGCTGCGCCATGGTGCGCAAGCACTGCCTGATCGGCACGCTCGATGGCGCCGTCTACATGTACCTGGCGGCGAGCGGGGAACTTCGAGCCAAGATCGCCTGCCACGCGCGTCTCATCACCTCGCTGACGGCCGATCACGAGACCGCCACTGTGCGTCGGTTCAAACTCCGCTGCATATGCTCTGTCTCGATTCTTGATGGATCCACTAACGAGCACTCCCTGTCAATTGGCAGCATATGGCCTAGTGGTTGAGAATCGGCCTCTTGCGCGCACCTGGGTTCGATTCTCGATGGATCCACTAACTAGATCAAGGACTTCGCTTTCGGTAAATTTTCTCGTGCTGTCGCTGCCCTAGATTACAGATGGCGATCTTCCGAATGTCCTTGGCTAAGGGAAAAGCGTCGTGGAGATGGGTATGCTATATGGGCCATTGACGGCCTCCTAGCGTTACACCTAATCCAACAACATTCCCTGTCAAAGGATTTCGCGTGCTAGCGATATCCTAGAGTGCAGATGGTGTTCTGCCGTATGTTTTTGGGGCTCTCGTGGCTAAATTTCTGCCTCTAAACCGTCATGGAGATGGACATGCCATGGACGGGCCGTTGACGGCCTCTTCGCGTCAACAATAACCGCCCTGCCTGCGCGTTCCACGCACATTGGTTGTTGCTGTTCTGTTGCAGTTCGTGACGACTTCCGAGGACACGTTCGTGCGCCTGTGGCGCGCCCGGACGCGCGACATGTTCGAGCTCGAGGTGAAGTTCTCGGAGGCGGTGACGGACGCGCCGCTCGTCGGCGCCGCCTACATCAAGGACAAGACCCTGCTGCTCGCCGCCTACGACTCGCCCGCCCTCTTCATCTACCGCACTGCCACGCAGAGGAAGTGACACAGCACACACTCCCTGCTGGCGCCAATTCAACTATCCATGACCAATTAGAAAATCAGTAAGAAGGCGCGTCACCTCTCTTCTCCAAAGCGGCGCGTACAAGTAATAATGTGCTGACCAAGGTTCCGTGCCGATGCGCCAATAGGCCCAAACCTAAGCCTGAGTAAGGCCTAAATCGCCTTCTGGCTGTCTAAAAGCGGAAGACACCGACACATACTGCGGCCTGTCGTTTGGCGCATCGGCGCGACAGCCTGATCAAGATTGCTATGCGCATCTACACGTATAATCGCTGCTGAGGTACAGTATACAACAACATTAATCGTTTCGACAACTGCTCACCGTGTGTGCTCTGCCTGTCTGTTCCGTGTTAGCCGCGATATAGCCGTTTATATGTTGCCGTTATGCGTCGATTGCGTCTCGATTCGACAATTCCGTAAGCACAGACTGATTTATTCTGCCAAAGGAAGTGCTTTCCATTCTATGGCGTTCCGTGCAATAAAATGTGTCCAAGACGGGCAGGGAGAACAATGAGGCCTGTGAAGGATGGAGTAGGTACAAGTCAATAAGAGCCTAGAGAGAGAAGCAACAGACGCTGGGACGGGTGGGCGCATCCGAACGTAATAACAGAGGAATATCGGAGATGGCGTGAAGGGAGAGTCGGAGACGGAACGGCGCACGCGCGCCACACGCCTACGGTCGCCACTGTGCGCCGCCAATAGAAATCTGGGTGGCCGTGTGGTGGCGACGACAGGCGCAACCTTGGCCAACGGACATGTGACGTCACAGATTTTCACGCTCACGGCTCACGCACAGGGCGAGGGCGACCAACCCGTCGAGTCGACAGTACAGTAGCCCAGATTACAAAACAATTCTGTCGAGTGTGATTGGTCGCCATAGCCCGCAGCTCGAGGTATGGATCGTTGGTATGGCATCGTCTAGAGACAACACGCCTAGAGACAGTGTACAACGATGGGGAAAGCTGTAAGAAAGGAATGGACGGGCGGGGGTGCCGTCAGGGCGATGGTGAGTCGGGCAGCTGCGAGCCGCGGATCACCTGCGCGCGGGTGGGCGATTCGGTCTCGTCCAGCGACTTGAAGAGGCCACGCTTGCCGCCGCCGCCGCCGCCGCTCACGGTGCTGCGCAAGCGCTGCAGCAGCTGCCGACGCTTCTTGGTCGGCGCCACGACGGCCGTCTTCGTCTGGCGTCGCGCCAGCGTGCAGAGGCGCAACGATTCCGCGTGCGCCGGGTCCAGCATTGGCACGTAGGCACGGGGGGAGCACAGCTCCTGCAAGCGAACATGTTCAGTTCACAGAGTTTTTTTATATTCCACCGACAAAAACGCACCGGATTCGCTCCGAAGAAGTTCCGGTAGCCGGACTCGAGAAGGTACATTTCGGGAAAGGTCAGGCCGGGGAAGTTCTCCTCGTTCTGCTGACGGTCAAACTTGCGCGTTTGCGAGTACCTGCAAAGGCGCCAGCCTTACGAAAGTCGTCACATTCACTACTCTGAGTGCGCCATGTGCAGTAGTACTACAGTACGAAAAAGCATTTTTTGTTGATTTGCCAAAAGGGGCAAGCAAGTGGGTGGAAGACGAACATGGCGGGTCCGCGCTCGGCCGAGAACTCGCAATAGAAGACGAGGATGGCGGGCACGTTGAGACGACCGCTGTTCGTCAAGTAGGCCTCGTGGAACGCGTCGAACGTGTAGAAATTCCGGGAGCCCTTCAATTCAAACGTACGTGCGAGTTCTCAAGAAAATCGCAAAGAACGCACCACAATAGTGCCTCCTTGATGCTCGTACGGATAGCGACAGTCGATGAGGTGCACCGACTTGTCCGTGAACCGGCGGGAGTCGCGCAACACTTCCGCCAGCTTCAAATGGTGGGCACTGGGCAGTGGGTCAATATACCGAAGTCATAGGAAAGTACCCACTCGCATACGACGCACAGTGTATTAGCACATACCCACGATACTATCCAAGTCAAAGCGAACCAACCGTGTCGGCGCTGATCGCCTTCACGCCGCCGACTTTCGACTTCTTCAGCGTGGGCAGCGAGTGGTGGTTCTAAATTTGCATTGTCTCGGTTTATTCGTTCTGTTCTGTTGTTTTTTTTTCTGCAGGGCCAACCAACGAACCTGATCGCTGGTCTCGAAGTGCTGCTCCAGACGAGAGGCGACGGGACAGTTGATGGCCGCCTCCGAGCGCGAGCGGTGCCAACGCGGCTGCGCCGCTGCCGACTGGTTGGGACGGGAGGAGTCGGCGCAGACGGAGGGGTTGCGCGCGACGAGCGGCCGACGGCACTGCTGGAAGACGGCCGTGGGCGAGACGTCCTCCTGCTCGGCGGCGACGACGAGCCCTCCGAGCTGCTTGGAGCGCTTGACGAAGGGCCGACTACTCGAGGGCGTCGCGTCCTCGTCGACGGGCTGGGGCGGAGAGGGCCGCTCCTTGCTGCGCTTTCGGCGCTCGCAGGCGCTCGAGGGAGGGCTGTGCGTGTCGAGCGCCGGCGGCGGAGGCGGACCGCACTGGAGCAGCGCCAGGCCCGACTTACGCTGCAGAGCAAGAGTTTTCCGGTCAACGGTTTCGAGTACTGCTTGTTGTTGGTGTCTGTCAATTTTTTTTTATTCACCGTCGGCGTCGCCTCGTCCAGCGGAGCGTAACGGTCGAGCGGCGTGGAATCGGAGTGGACGAACGAGGCGGCGCGATGCTTGGAGCCGAGCAGGTGCGACTTGGACTTGCAGATGCCGACGAAGGCCGACACCTCCTCGGCCATTGTTCGAAAGTCGGTGGGCGGCCGCGAGGGCAGGGTGGACGGCGGCGCGAGCCACTGGACGCAGGCCTCGTTCGACTCGTCCGAGGGCGCGTAGCCGCTGTCCCTGCTCGCGCCGTCCGACTCGCAGCTGCCGAAGCTCGCGGCCACGGGCGCCGCTTCGTCCATCGAAGCGTCATCTGAACCATCCCGTCCGTCTGCGTCGTACGTGCCGCCATCGCGTCGTCCTGTGCCAGTCTATTTGCGCGCGTGCGTCTCGGTTGTCCTGTCGACAGAGACCGGGACGCAGTGCGGTTATTGTTGGCCTTCGAACGAAGGTGCTCGTGCCTCGAGAGGTGTCGTATTCCGCCGCAGTGCGAGCCCGGGCGCGCCTCTGTACCCTCCCCAAAAAAAAACTGACGTGGCCGTAGTCAGAGGGAAGATTAGGCGCGCAGGAACCGGCCCGGGCCGCTACTAATCGCGCGCGGATCATCATTATGGAGACAGGTAGCCCTGGCGCACAACTCGGTGCGGACGCGCGCGCCCCGAGAGAAAAGTCGTAAATGGCGGGGAAGGCCGCCGGCGCCACTCGCGCGGAACGTTTATTGTTTCGAGTGCGCGCCCCCGGTCGACAGAATCAATCGATCGCGCGCCCACTATTCGACTCGACGACTGCCATGTTTGCCTAACCCCCCCCTGACTGGCCTTGTGGCTACGGTAGGGCCGCCCCCCCCCCCCCTCCCACGTGGCCTCTCCTCACCTTTGTCGGAGGACTTTCTATGGGCGAAGGCGAAGACGCTCTCCTCGTCCTCCATGGCTTCGTCGTCGTCGTCGCCATAGAGGGAGTCGAGCGACTCCGCCGTCTCCATGGGGTCCATCAACGGCTGCGCGCCACGACAGCCGACCCCCCACGAGGCGCTGTCTTCGAAGCCAACGGTGGACCTGTCAACGGAAACAAAGTCAAATTTGAAATGGACCGACAAACAGTCACTCGCGAGTTAAGGGGACTAGCGAGAAATGAGAGCTCGACAAAGTACAGTACGCGACGCGCCAGAAACGGGGGCTAGAGCGGGTCAGAATCACAGACGGAAAGGTGTTGTCGAAAGAGGGACAGGACGACGCGCATCGGCAGCGGCAGAAGTCTGCGCCATCCATCACGCCTGTCGAAGCTAAGCCCAAAACTGCGCGGTAGCAGGCAGACAGACGGACAAGTCGATCGAGCAACGACCACGACGCCTTCTTCAGCCTCGGTCATCATTGCCGTTGGGTGCGTGCCGGTCGCGCCATTGTCTGTCTGGGACCGTCCTCAGCTGGATAATCGCGGTGGTGTAGCCAGAGGCGAAATTCGAATTCGACGCACAGATGCGCCGCAGCCGCGCCTGCTTCCGCCTTGCACCGAAGGCCGGCCTTGCACCGAGTGGACGCGCGCACCCCAGACGAGCGCCGAGCCGCGAGCGCGAGAGGGCGGCGGCCCCGCGGGCAATTATTGCATAATTCGGAGCGGCGGTGCGGTGCGCGGTGAAAATGAGCCGGCCGGCTAGACGGCCGGCCAGATGTGAGGCGTCGGCGGCCAGCGTCAACAACAACTGCCAGACACAGAGGGCGCGTCGTCTCGAGGACACACAGACCGGGACACAGGAGAGAGGAGGGGGCCGCGAGGTCAGGCTGGGACCGCAGAGGGGCGCGAGGGTCGAAGGAGGGCAGGGCAAGCGGTGGGAGGGGCCGGACAGCGCCCCTTCCTTCCGCCACCGTCGCGCGGCGTGGCGGCGGCAAATTCAAACGGCCATAGCAAGCCGTCGGAAGCGTACGTACAGTAGTGGCTGAGGTGTGGTGGGCGCCGATTCGAAAGATAGACAGACAGCCGCGCCCGCCTATCTCGGCCGGCGCTGCTACAGGGCGTCCTTGGTGGGCCAGTCACTTGCGCGGCACGAGAAGAGGTGGCTGTAAATCGACACTAAAGAGTGAAAAAAGAGAGTCCTCGTCGACAAGTAACCGAAGTCGGCAAGAGACGGCGCCTGTCGACGGCGGGACGCCGCTGTCTGCTCGCGGTACAATAAGACGGCGAGGAGAGCGGCGCACGTGCCTTCCGAAGCAGCGGCGGTGCGGGGCGTCCGCAGCAAACGCGCCGCTGCCAGACAGATAATGGAGCGTCGGCGCCACTGCCGCCGCCGACGCGCAGATTCAAACGAGCCCCCACGCTCGCTGCCGACACCTAGCGCGAGCTGGCAGCACGCGGCGACCACTCGGCCGCAGCAAAAGGAACGCACGCGCGCGTACAATGTACTGACTGGCTGCACTGGGCTTGCCTCTTCTCTCTCTGCCGTCTGACATGCAGAAAGAAACAGCACAAAGCAGCATACCACTGCACAACAAAATCAAAATCGCTAACAGCTGAAGCGCCGAGAACGAGAGGCACGCTATTCGAAGAAGATAACAACAAATAAAAAAAGAATAACGATGAATTCAAAAATTGTATACAACAGCAAGAGCAATGCTGATAAACCATGGGAAAGCAAAGCAACAATTGTGTAGCGGTTTCTGAGCAAATTTGCAGAGTTACCTATTCGCCGCGAATAAGGAAAGGTTGTCAATCTCAAGCTCGCCAGTGTCCCAAAACAGAATGTGAACACAGTACGTACGGTCAGAAAACGCAATGCGCGAAGAGAGCACTACCATAATCATTTTTTCGACTTGCGAGGTTTAGCTCTACAAGGTCACGATTAAGCCATGCCGTTGGGCAATAAAGCGATGGCGATGGCTTGGGACTGTCCAAGCGCATGGGGCTTGAATCGTAATAATGCTGAAGGAGGACAAATTCAAGGCGCACGCAAAAGGTTCGCTGGCGCAGCAGCAGCACTATTGCCACAATTCAAAAGGAGTATTGCTTTCTTACATGGAGATATTTCGCCCCAAAGGCAGGCATTCCATGGATTGACCGAAACTGTGGGGTGACCTGTACTTATACACTACCCAGTTACACCCATGCAGAAGGACCGGAAGAAACCGCCGTCGACTATCAACACGCCGACGCGCAGTCGAGCGATTCGCTTGTGGCGCGCGCTCTGTCAGCGGTGTTTTTCGTCTGGGGACGGTTGGGGGCCAGTCGGCAAACCAGACCCGACAAAGATAGATGACTACCGGGGTTCCGTAGACACTGCAGAGGTCGGCCCAAATCAGATAAAGGGCGGAAAACCGCGCGCGCACTCATCAACTTGCCGCTCGCCAGTCCATCATCAACCCCTGTGAGACGAATCCGTGCCAGGAGGAAGAACCGGGAGCGCTGGGCCGCGAATTTCAGGCAAAGTGGCAAAAGAAAAGCGCGCAGTTTGAGCTGGCCGGCGCTGGCCGTCGTCGTCGCCGCCTCGGCCGGCGCACGGTCGCACGCGCACCCGCCGAGCATGTGACAGACGGACGTGGCGGGAGGGCGAGCGCCGGCGCCGGAACGGCTCCCGCGGCGCCCTCTCAGCCGTAAATGCAGTCGCCGACGTCGTCGCCCTCGTCTTGACACCGGGGGCCCTTTTAGGGTCCCGCGGTCCCGCCATTGTCTCCCTCTCCCACAGACCCGGTCGCGCGCGGAGCCATTCCGCGCGACGCAGGTGGACTGGCTCTGGACATCGGAGGACGGGCCGAGAGAGGGAATGGGAAGAAATGACAATAGGGGGAAAGGCACCGGCGCCGTCGGTCGGGACCGCTGAGGCCAAAGTTTGAGGGGGGTCATCCGCCGCGCCGATATTCAAACTGGGCGCGGGGGCGCGTCCGCCGCGCACGAGTGGGAGGGAAAAGCAAATAGAGACGGAACTGGACTGGACTGGAAGGCCAGGACAAAATGGGCGGGAGGGAGCGAATTCGGACGACCGCTCGACGCCACCCACCTTGACCCGGCGTCGTCGCCATCTTCGGCCCCTTGCCGCGCCTCTTCCGCCGCCCTTGGGTCGCCTAAAAAACGCGGCGGTGGTCGGTGTCGACCGAGGCTCATCCGGCCGAACGTCCGTTGGCCCGATCGCGACTAATCGGCGCACTCGAGTGGCCGACCATTGTCGCCGAACATCACAAGTGCCGCCGCCCCGCCGTTCGTCCGACTCGCCGCCGACGCGCTGACGCAGCAAGAGTGCCCCGCGCTGTCCCTACCTGCATAGCTGTCCTCTCGTGCTGGAGAAGAAGCAGCGGAGGACGAGGATTCCGAAAGTGACAGCTCGAGACGGCGCCGAGGTGACGGGTCCGCGTCGACACTACAACAGTTTGCACTGCAACTAGAACCTAGAACTACTGTATAGCCATGTACGGTACCGTTTTACAGTTCTGCCTACGGTACCGCTGCTAAACTATACACTTTTACTACGGTACCATGCAGTGCGTCGTTGAATTTTTGCGAAACGCAGAATCTTTGCGCTATCCTTTCCCGCAAATTTTTCAGCAAAAAAAATGATTGAGAAGGCGATTGTTGCGTCGATGACGCATCGGAATACCAAGCGCTACAACTGTCACATACCAGTACATACCGTAGGTAAAAATGGCAACGCACACATGAACCAATTTTCAGTATGCAGATAGTTGTCAGAGGCCTAGTTTACACAACATAGTTCAAACTAAAGGAGAGCAGAGAGCACGTAGCGCTGCAAAAAAAGTTCGCGCGAGCACAGCACCGAATTTTGAGTTCTCACGCTTTCAAAACGCACCTGTTGTACGAGAAGTGCTCGGCAAGTTCGCTGATGGGCGAGAGAGGCTGCGTTGTGGTGCCGAGCGAGGTGGGCGTCCGCTGCTGGCGTCTCCACTCCATTTTGACAGCAGAAATCGAAAAGGGGGAGCTAAGAAAGTGAAGTCGACGCGAGCAGCCGAGCGGGTAGCCAGCGTGAAAACCGGGCGGTCCGGCTGCACGCTGCGGCGACCCGCCGCGAAACGGGGCTGTAAAACGCCCGGTGGCAGCGGCGGCGCGCCCGTGTGTGCGTCGACTCCTGCTTCTGGCCAAGCTACTGCCGAAGGACTCCCGAACGAATCTGGACCGCCATGACGTCACCTTCTCCAGAATCAGTCGACGCTAAACACGCGGGGCGCCCGAGCAATCTACAAGAACGCGCGCAGCGCAGCGATTGGGAGTCCGCTCGGCGGGTTGCAATCGCAGCCGAAGAACTGGACCGAATTCAACAAGGCTCATCGCAGGACAGATGCACGCACCCACTCTCATGCGGTTAAGGGGCCATGTGGGGAAGCGGCACTGCTTCTTGACTGTTCACGCACTACATACCTACAAGCGAAACACCCTAAAACCCTTGCGTCCGTCGCGCAGCGCAAGCCTTTGGAATCAAGCACAGCAAAAGCGTTGGAGGGCGCAGTCATCTTGAATTTGAAGCGTTGAGTCAGGGAAAGAAACGCCTGGAAAGGACTGAGACACGAGAATCTGGAACTTCGTGACATGGAAATACCACTACAGCTGTAGCAAACAAGCACAACTCGAGCGATGCGACACTTTTTTTAGAAGCAGCCTGGCATGAAACCATAAAATGGGTGGTCAATTCACTTTGCTACATCTCTCTGATTGCATCCGCACTGCAGAGTCAAACGGCGCCTTCAAACTTCACGCTGTTCCCAACGAAAGCGGAAGGCCACCACAGAACCCACTGGTTGGACAGGAAGGCGAGGAGATTTTAGTCCAACCCCCTGTGGTGCGCTAGCGGACGCGTCTGCTGTTTAGAAAGCGCTAGAGAGCGAATCTGAAAGATTCTGTAGAGGTTTGCAACGTGGTTGTCCGTTGCCGGCATGCGCCTCTGTCAATCACTCTCCCTGGTGAGCACAGAAAAGCAATTTGCTTGCAACGGTGTAACTTCGAAATGGTGAGGCCGATTTGCATAAAACAATCTAGGTAAGTTAAAATACTTGCTATAAGTGTTTAAAATTGATTTAAATCGGTTCTCGCAGACCCGGTTCATGCATTGACAAAAGGTGGGACAGGGGGGCAGGACACCCTTTATGATTCGATGACAGTTTGTTGCAGTATCGCTATGGAAAACTGATGCGATCGTAAACCGTTCATGAATGGTCACTGCCCTAATATTCGGCGCTCAACTTCTCCGCGGGTAATACTTCTGGCAACCTAATCAGCTTCACTTCTCCAGCTTGAACACTTTGCCTCCAGGAATGTTGTTGTAGTCGACTCTCGGCGATCCCAAATAGCCCACCGAGCCCTTGTGTCTAAAAGGTCGTCAGACACTACATCTGTCTGCCACACCCGTACATGTGTTTACACTGGTAGGGTAAGTGTAAACCAGCCACTGACTGGAAATCCACAACGAGGTACGGGTCGGCGTTGACGCCGAGCAGACCCCGCGGTGGGTAGGGCTTCTTGAAGCGGAGGTCATAGGGCTTTGGGGGCTTGATCTTGACCATGGCAATGCTGGCCTTGAGGCTCGTGAGGTCGACCGGGGCCTCGCTGCGCTGCTGCACCTTCAGCACGTACGTCTCACCCTGGAGCTTGAACGTGCCCGTGTACGCCACCACCGACAGCTGGCCCGTCTTTACGCGGAGACTGATCGCGCTCTTTCCTACGCGTCAAGCTCTCAGTTGTAGACGAGCGCAGGCACTCGGCGCGCCTGCGTGTGCGTGGATGGCTCTCTCTCTCTCTCTACCGTAGTTCTCCAAGCGGAGCCCGTAGGCTTGCCACTGGGCGTCGCTGCTGACCGGACCGTCGTCGAACTGGTAGACACCCGACAGGGACGCCACCACAAACGTCACTTTGTTCGCGCATTTCAATTCCTCGGGACAGTGGAACTGAATTCGTTGATCAAAGATTGTGAAAGAACACATGGCTGTGTTGAGTCAACATTTTGTTCGCCAGCACCCCCCCCCCCTCGCATGCGTCAAACCAATTTCGAGACCCACTTGCATCTTGACTGTTTTCTTATCGTCCTTGGTAAACATTTCGCCGTAGGCCATAGCCACGTTCTTGTTGTACAACACAGCTCTGAAACACTGGCGGCATTCTGTACCAGGCAGAAGACGACTTGTGTTGTAGTAAGATGCCGTCTACAGAAACAGTCTGTCGGTAACGTACTGTCCACTGTGTACTATACAATATGTTTCCCAATAATATGTGTGCAGAGTCTTAGTGAGACAGTCTTAGGAAACCGATTCAAGATGCTACCCATCAGGTTTCGCAGAAACAGTGATACCTTCTGCCGGTCAGCTTCATCTGCTTGGCGTAGCCTTGGTCGATTTGCCACACGATTTGGTTCTGAGTGCCTTTGACGACGACGACCTCTGCGCCTCCAGTGCTGTTCACCTGCAGGTTCAAGGGCAGACTGTTCCTGCCCAGGTCGAACGTCTCCGTGTGCATCTTGCCCGTGCCGCAGACCACCGTGTCCGCCTCGCAGTCGACCGACGCGTCGGCAACGACCATCGAGACGGCCAGGGCCGCGGCGAGGTTGATGACACACAGCATTCTTTTTCTCCGTCGATCGGCTCCTTTGGTTGGGGTGTCTCCGACAGAAAGTGGAAAGCACGTGCTCGCAAGGGGCTTTTCAAGAGGGGGCGGCACCGACGTAAGCGGCGTCCGCTAAGCCGAGTATCAACGAGTGCGTTCGGTTCAGCCTGGTGGCGCGGTCGCCAGCTTGGCGACTTTTCGAGACGGGACACTGTGCTGGGACAGCCATGACTCATCTCAAATACTACGAGAGAGACCACGGATTGCCTTTGGCTTCAGGGCAGGGGAGTGGATTCGATTTATTTCTTCTTGGACAAAATCAGCACTCGAGTGCACTCGAGTATTCGTACTAGGTAGGTAGGTGCAGGGGCGGCGCACTTCAAAAACAGTTCAAAATAGCGCCGCGGCGACCATTGCTTTGTTCAAAATATTCGCTTTATATATTCCAGAAAAGATTATATTTTGGCTCAACAGAATGCGCTAGCAACGAAAATTTAGGTTTTCGACATAGCTCTTTGCATGTTTTCCCAAAAAGTGACATGTCTTCAAATCAAGGCCAAGGCAAAAATTTTGTATGTTAACTACCACATATCTCTAAAATTGTAAGCAATTTTCTCTTTACGTATTTTGGCTCAAAAGAATGAGCAACAGGCAACATTTTTAGTTTTGAAACGTACTGGTATGCGCACTTTGTCCAATATTAGGCAAAACTTACACATTGGATTCAGCTTGGCCCTTCTAACCCTCTTAGACAGACAAGAGTGACCCTCCCGCCTTGGCCTGTTCTAAAGGAACTCGCTGCCCTGCTACTTGTACACACAGCACAGCGCTGCAGGCGAACATTTTCCACTTACGTGTGTGTGTTAATCTCGTCTCGTTCATCCCAGCAGTGTTACCTTAGCATTCCAATTCGTATGCATTCTATGGATACGCTTAGCTGAAAGTTAGGCACAGGAACGCAATACTGAATGCAATACATTCATTCACTCACACTACCGTTCAATTTTTGTTTCCAAAAGAATCGTTTTGTGACGGGATCGTAATTGCGTCGTGAAATACTGCCGATACTGTAGAAAATCGTGAGAAATACTGTAGAAAATGGTGATAGGTCTAAAAAAATAAGCTACTGTATATTTTTTGTACTTAGAAAGGTATTTCTCTCTGCTTTAATCTAAAATCGAAATCGGTCTCTGTGTGACACGTGTACTAGAAATGTAAAGAGATTTGCAAATGAGACAATGAACATATTTCTACAGAACCGTCTTATTAGTTTAGTGTGACATCACGAACCGACAATGATAGATCCGATGATTAAAACTTAGTTTCAACGAGCCAGAATTCGTTCTCTCGACGTACGGTGTGGGGCGGAGGAATGAAAACGGTTCTTTTTTGTGAAATGATCAAAGTAAAAACTCATCTGAAAATCAACATAAATAATTCCTATATGTATAAATTTGAGTTTATCAAGTTGCAGCACTGTACAAATACAATTCACATTAAATAAAAATAATATTAAATAATTAAAAATATTTAAACACAAAAAGGCGTTTTTCTTTGGATTCCTTCAATGCGGATTCTTACACACTCGTCAAACGCGATAGGTCTTGCTAAGGCTTAGTTGAAGGGCTTTGCTTAGGCTTAGGCCTTGCTTAACTTAGGCTTTGCTTTGAGTTAGGCTTAGGCCTAGATATTTTCTAGGCAAGATTTTGGCTCATTTTTATGCTGTTGGTGTCGAGTCTACGCATCCGCCGGTAAATGCAATCGGAATGTTGCGAGCAAGTTTCGGCATTGCAACTTGTGAGGAATTTTTTGAAATCCAATCCGATTAAGCGATCTTATGAGAATGGCCAAGCCGACGTTCCTGTGGTCTGATTTTCCGTCTTTAGTGGAGTTCTTGATCAACTCGAGCGATGCGGACGCGCCCATGCTGTTGGAGAACGTCTTTCGCTGGCAGTTTCGCTCGTTGCTTCAAGCGAACGTCACCCCTAGTTGGCGTGACGCCGTGCTTCGCTTGCTGCCGACACAGCCCGGCATCGAACTTTTGGAGATTTTGAACGCTGTGAGGATTCTAACCGGATTGTATTGCTGTCCGAATTGCGTCGAAATCCACCGATCGAATTTACACAAATGCATGAATTGACATTATGGAAAACAATCGCTGCTAGGCATTGAACGTGTGCGTCGAGCAAGTGAACGACTTCTCAAAGTTTACGACTGGAAGATGCGGCGAGGAGATCGAGGAGGGCTTGAACGCCGACCTTTTGGCCGCCCTCTTGCCGCCCGACGAGTACAGAGCCGTCGTTTCAGTTCTCACAAAAGTATTCCAAGTCGGACTGCAGACTTCCTTTCGTGCGCGATTCCATGGATCTATTTTTACGCTTTTCATTGTAAAAGATCCAACTCGCTTAGGTGCCGGAGGTGTGAGCGTCTGCCGGAATTGTAAGGAGACGGTGGCGGGCTGTCGCTGCACGGACCTGTTTCAACAGATTTTGGGCAAGCTGTGCGTGTGTCTCTGTGGAGTGGTTCGACTGCTGGTTGGTCGACACCGCGTTCTGCTGACATTGCAGTGCCAAGCTGGGTATCTTGGACGAGACTGCAGAGGAGGCGCTGTGCGCTGCCGTCAGCATGGAGCAGGACGCCTGGATAGGCCACTTCTGCGCCGATCTCGAGCACAAGCATCTCGACCATCTCTTGGAGGCGTGGCTCCGACTCGTTGACCCATTTTTGGCGAACATATGCCCAGCTAACGATGGAGCATTTCAGTGGTTCGACGGTGGCCTCGAACCCTGGCTGACGGCGCGCGTGCGAGCGTGCGGCGGCGGCGGCGAGGCGGAGCAGGGCTGGCTGGCGCGATTGCGCCGGTGCCTGCGCTCCGATCTCTGCCTCGCGTACGGACGCCGGCTGTCGGCGCGTCTCTATGACGTCGCCTTGCGGTTCCCGCAGAGCCGGTGCGCGGTCGAGGACCTCAAGGCCTGTCTGGAGGCGCAGCCGCCTCTGAGGTCCACCCTCGTCCGTGACATGCAGAAAGAACTAGACGACCGCCTACTGCATTCCGGTCGGGTCTCTCAAGTTACGTTTTTCCCGCGAAAGACAACCGTGTGCCCGTGATCGACAGGCGTGCCCACGGCCGACATCTTGGACGTGTACGTGAAGACGGTGCGCTGCCTGAGGGCCCTCGACCGCAGCGGATTCGTCGTGCTCGCCGTCACGCAGCCCATACGCTCCTATCTGAGGTATGGGCACTCCTTCTGTACAACTGAAAAGTCACTTTAGAAATTAGAACCGCCCCCAGCCCCCCACCCCCACCAACCTCCCGGAAAATTTTAACCTGCCGCAAAATGAGTGCCTCTTGCATACCTTTCTGTGCTATGTGACCATAGAACACTGAAATAACGCAATTTAGACCCCATTTTGTCTCTTTCTTTCTTACTTTCTTTTTTTTTTCTTTTCTAATCACCAATCGCCCAGTTAGACGCTGTTTTTTCGTTTTGCATCTACGGTACTGTATACATCACATACTGAGGGGGGGGGGGGGGTGGGGGTGAGTGACGAGGGAACGCCGACCGATCGCTGGCGCAGGAACCGGCGCTCGGACACGGTGCGCTGCATCGTGCTGGCGTTGACGCAGACGTCGGACCTGGCGTCCGAGTGGCTGACCTCGCCCGTGGGGACGGGAGGCGGCGACGGCGCGGCCACCACAGCCAGCGCCTCGGCGGCCGGCGAAGGCGAGGGCGAGGAGGACTTCATGCAGTGGATGCCCCTTCCAATCGACGCCGTTGACGGTGCTGTTTTCGCGGGGGGGGGGGTTGAACCCTGCAGTACCCGGGGAGGGGCATGCAGCCCTGTCCCTTGCAGTGCTGAAGAGCGGCCGTCGCCGGCACGTGGACTCGGACCTCTTGGGCATGCTGGTCGGCATCTACGGCAGCAAGGACCTCTTCGTCAAGGAGTACAGACAGCTGCTCGCCCAACGCCTCTTCAAGTGCACGCAGAAAGACGTGGGTGAGACTCCAGACGGGGCGTGGCCTGCAGCTACTCGTAGCTAACCGGTTCGGAGAGTTGCAGCTGGAGTGGGAGCACCGGAACCTGGAGCTGCTGAAGAGTCGGTTCGGCGAGGCGGAGCTGCAGCAGTGCGACGTCATGCTGAAGGACTGCCGCGACTCGGGGGCCGTCGACGAATACGTCGCCTGGGGCGTCGGACCCGCCGCCGTTCGCCGACCCGGACGGGCGCGTACACCCGCACGCACGCACGCACATGCAGTCATGAGAGCAGCCACCGTCATCTTGTAGAAAGGCGTCAACCTAAAGACCAAGATCGTCTCCGAGCACTTTTGGCCCAAGTTTTCCGTCGACCAATTCGCCCTACCGCCGCCGGTCAAGGCAGCCATGGAGAGCTACCGAACGCGCTTCCAGAGCTACAAGGCATGTGGAGAGGGGGGGGGGGATACAAAGAGTGCCAAGCCATCCGCCCTCTAGGCGAACCGGACGCTGGAATTCAAGCCGTCTCAAGGCTCGGTCGACGTCGTGCTCGACATGGACGAGCAGTCGATTCGGCTGACCGTCTCGCCCATGCAGGCGGCCATCATTGACGCCTTCCAGAAGCAAGGTCTTGCTTTCCTTCTCTCTCTTACTTTGGCCCTCTCTCTTGCCTCCTTGCCCAACCAACTCTTGTCGGTGTCGTCGCAGAGAGCTGGCGCGCCGAGGAGCTGTGCGCGCAGCTGGAGCTGAGTCACTCGATGCTCAAGCGACGCCTCCAGTACTGGGTCTCGCTTGGCGTCGTCGAGGAGGTCGACACGCCCACCGCCTCGTCCTCCGAGCCCGCCGCCTCCGCGACCTACCGCCTCTGTCAGAGTCTGCCCAGCGCCCAGGTGCGCGCGCCGCTTCCAGTGGCACAGCCAGGAGTGGATTTCGGGGGGGGGGGGGAGTTCAATCTCGGTCAAACAATGCGCCTCAGGCAAAAATTTGGCTCTTTAGTGTCGTTTTCATCATTATTTGCATTGAAATTGAGGCACAGATTGGCAGATTGCAACTGAGGGTACCAAGTTAGAAAATTTTGAGCTTTGGAAAATTTTGGGGGGTGGGCTCTTCCCCTCCCCCCCTTACAGTATGGCTGTAGGGAAGGGAACGTTCTTGCAGCGGCTGAAGAGGGGCGCGCACTCGCAGCAGGGCGCTTCGGCTGCGGCGGCGGCTGCTGAATCAGAATCTGAGGACTCTGAATCGGAGGCGTCGTCGGCGGAGGCGCGGGAGGCGGAGGTGGAGCGACTGGAGAAGTACTGGCGCTACATGTACGGCACGTTCGTCAACCTGGGCGCCGGAGGCTCCCTGACCGCGGAGCGGGTGCACAGCACGCTCAGCTTCTTCACGAGTCCCGGACAGGAGGGACCGACCCTCGAGGTCGTCACTGCCTTCCTACAGAAGAAGGTCAGAGCGCAACAGCTCGTCTATCAGAACGGCGCCTACAAGAAGCCGCCCAATCAGTGAGCAGCGGCCAACGTGTAACGAGATTCGTAGTAGTGTGTGCTGGTAGTTGAAAAGTCGGCATCGCGTGCCGATGGCAAGGATTTTAAAGTTGTAAGTTTGGTTCTCGTAGTGGCCGATTTTTCAGCAGTTGCGGTGTATTTCACAAGATTCTTGCAGTTGATTCACGTATGCGGGGACTGTAGCTTTACTCGTTTTCCACGGTCTGGCTGGATAAGTCAATAGATTATGCCAACGACACACGAACCGTTGGATGGAATCACTGCACGTAGCACTTTTCGACTGGCGGCACTCCGTCTTCGCCCCTGGCCTTGCGCGAGCGCACGCTGCCGCTCTTGCTGGAGCGGCCGCTGTCCGGGCCGTTGCCGGCGCCAGTGTTCACGGCCGCTGCCGTCTCGGCCGTGGCGGCGGCCGCCGGCCGTGACCACGACCACTTGGCGCGCTCCCGGTCCGTGTCGGCGCCCGCGAAGCTCTTGGCCCGCGAGAAGAGCGCCCTGCGGATGGCGAGCACCCTCGAGGACCGCTCCCGGCCCGGCGGCGTCCCGTTGGGACCGCGCTCAGGCGGCCGGTCGGGAATGAGGCCGCTCTGACGGGCGAGGCACTCGAAGGCGGCGCGCGTCGAGGCGGCAGACTCCTTGGCCGAGGCCTGGACGGCGGCGATCTGGAGGAAGGCGCCGCTCTCGCGACTAGCCCAGGCCGCCGTCTGGTGGGCGTCGACGCGGTGCCGGGGCCTGGGCAGGTCCGTCTTGTTGGCGACCACGACCAGCGGAAGGTGGTCCCAGTCGTCGCAGCGCTCGGCGCGGATCTCCTCGAAGAGCTGCTGACAGAACTGCCAGCTCCCGAGGTCGTCCACCGCGTAGACGAGCAGGAACGCGTTCGACCTGCCAAGCTCGGCAGTTTTTTTTGCATCTTTTCGTTGTTGCAGCGCGAGCCATGTATGTACCCAGGTCTGGTCTGGGGGGGGGGGAGTAAATGGCCCTTTGAAGTGGACGGTCTCTGGAGCAAACGCAAAAAGTGGGGGGCAGATAAGTTTTTTCCACCAAGATAAATAGCGTTATTTAGCTGTTTTAAGGTAAAAAAACACTGAAAAGACGAAAAGTACACTACTTTTCATAATTGTAGACTAGTTGGAAAACTTCAGGAAGATTCTGGGGGGGGGGGCTGGGCTGGGTAGGGGTAAAAACCGGCTGGGCCCTCAACCCCCCCCCCCCCCCCTTCCAGTTACATGTATGATTGACAAGCGCTTGGGGAGGGAGGCCCCCACCCCGGCTGCAGTGGGGGGAGGGGAGGGGGCGGGGGCGGCAGGGGGGAGCCCACTTGGAGATGGCGACGCGTCGCATGGCGGGGAAGCTGATGGTGCCGGCCGTGTCGAGTATCTCGAGCTGGACCTTCTGTCCGTTGACCTCGAAGAGACGCGAGTGCAGGTCCTCGACCGTCTGCTGGGAGTGCTCGTCGAACGCGTCCCGCAGGAACCGGCCCACCAGCGCGCTCTTGCCCACGCCCCCAGCGCCCAGCACCACCACGCGCACCCTGCTGCCCGCACCCAAATACATCCTCTCGTCGTCTAGCGGACGGATTCAGACGAGGGCAGAGAGCAAAAGAGACTAATAGGCGCTGGTCGGAGATCAGTATGGGAGCTAGACATCCGGGCTCGGCTCGAATAAAGGCTCACCTCAGTGCGGCATGAGACGCTAATTGCCTTGCACCGTACACTGCTAGTTGGAGAGCGGTGTAGAATTACTGCTTACTATGAAGCTGATATCTCATGACTAACTAACCAGAAGGGAGTTGAACACCCAGTTGCTTCTACTTCGAGCGGAACTGTGCTAGTGCGTGTGTCTACCTTGTGCCACTCGAATGTTTACAAAAAAACTTTCTTGCAATTCCTACCAACCGGGTCACTCACATTCTGTGCATTCGGCTGTTCTCACCTGGTGGCCGGTCCAAAGTCGGCGAGGCTGCTGCTGCTGGAGCGCTGCTTGGCCCCGCCGCCGCCGGTCGCCATCCGTCGTGTCGTGGGGCCAGTCTTCAGCGCGTCCCTGGCGGAGCCGCCGTCTTCATCAGGCGCGTCCTCGGCCTCTGCAAGGCCGGCGTCGCGCCTATCGCGACGCCCGCAGCGGCCTCGATTAGACGGCCAGAGCGCGACAAGTTTCCATGGAATCCCTCGCCGCGCCTACGGGCCCCGTTTTCACCGCTTCCCCCCCCCCCCTCTCATCGCCGGCGGCGGCTTCTCCCGCTCGAGTACACAATCGGCGCGCCGGATTATTAGCCGTCGGGCGAAGAGAAGCGCTAGAAGAAGAGGTGTGAACAGGCAGCCGCGAATTGAGATGGCTCGCCCTGCAGAGGAAGACAGACTCGCTGACCAAACAACGCCGTACGGCCGAGGCGGCGGCGGCGGCGACGCGAGACGACGACAGCCAAAGAACGAACTCTAGGCGCTGCCGCCGCAATCCATTCATACTTCATTGACGCCGCCGACCGATCGACGACAGGCCAGTGTGGCCGGCAAGCGAGCGGTAATGGGCGGAAAGACGCGATCTAAAAGCCTCTAGTCGGCACTCGCTTCCGCGCCGGGACCGTCCCCACACAGCTGCCTGCTCGGTCAGCGAACCGTTTGACGGAACCACTGGGCAAGCTCGTCGCCACGGATCGTCTTACTCGCTCGTGCTACTTGACGCAACTACTCTGCTTGTCATTGGCTCGGGGGGCTTGCAGAGGAGGAAAGTTGGCGTGTCTCTCACCCGATCTGGACTTCAATTAGCCGGCGAGCGGAGACAAAGGGCGCTTGCGTGCGCCCAGTTCCTGTCAGCTTTCGTCCTCCACGCCACGAGAGAAAGTAGTTACCGTAGCGCAAAGCGGCTTTGCAACTGAGCTGGTCGACGACTGGCGGCCACTAATGGCGAAGAAACAGCAAAACATCCGCCGCTGCTGGATTGGGTGTGGAAAGGGCTCCTCGCCCACAATGTCGCCGCGCATAGTTTTTGCCGCAGATCTACCTTTTTCTGTATTTTTGTCTTTCCAATCTAAGTGCTACGCTATTCGCGCCGCGCCTCACTTACAGAGAAAAGCCTCCTCCGATATGAGATGGCGTCGATTCAAACTGGGCTTGACCGAGTTTTTGGCGCCCAGCCCAGTGTCTCTGGGGAGGGAACGGGAACGGCTCCGGCAGACAACGGTCCCTTGGAGGTTTTGCGTCGGCGTCCGCGCTGCGTCGCGCAAGTCGTTTTGTCGAGCGAGCCCATCGACGCGGCCGCTAAGTCGGCGGCGCCGCCGCGTAAAGCAGTCGTCTCCTTAGAATTTCAATTGAGACGGACACTAGTTTCAAAGGGCACAGCTGAATGCGGCGCGGCCGTCGTTGGCGGCGTGTCGACGGTTCAGCAAGCGGCAGCATTCGGCATGCAATCGGCAGGACCACACTGACAGATTCCACCTGCGGCGTCATTCATCCGCTGCGGGCAGTAGCGCTCCTTTGTTCGTGACAATCGCGCGTGCACGTTGGTATATGTACATTTGTCATGGTTGGAGGCGCTCCGAAAAACAAACTACAATGTACCATTGATATCGATTGTTCCCGCCAGGGCGCATGTAATGTGGTGCTGCAGCAGTTTACGTGCACGATGAATAGAGTTCGTTGCTGGTCGACCTGCCGACGATAGCAACCTGGAATCTAGAAGCTCAAAGAAAAGTGCCTGTCCATAATATTGGACACGAAGGTGTACATATACGTAGGTACACCGTTTGCGCACTACGCTTGTTGTCGCATCTGGCTTAATCTTCGCTAAAAGCCACTGAAGCACATTTCGTCGTCGCGATTGACATGCCAACGAGGGCCGCTAGCATTCGACACCCATTTGAACAGGCGGCAGCGCCGGTACACGCACGACGCCGTGTTCGGCAACTCGAGTGCGCCACCCCGCGCCGCCGCTCCGTCGGCGGCCCAACACTCCCCCCCCCCGTGTTCGGTTACTCCGAGGCGCCACCGCTCTATTCACCTGGGCTCCTAGACGCCCCGGCCGGGGGCACGTTCGACGCGCAGCCTCAGGCGGCAATCCGTGATTGCAAGAAAAGCGAACAGCGCGCCCGTCGCCGCTCTTCGGTGTCAATCGAGCGAGAGTGATTAGCGTCGGGTTTGTTGCCTTCGCCAGCTGTCAGTCGCCGAGTCCGGCAATAAAACGGCCATTCGGGCCTCGTCAGGTCGGCGCTTCGAAGTCGGGGCGCCGGCTCGGCAGTCCGGACGTCGTCGGCGCCTCGTAATTGCCTCATTGTCGGCACGCGCGCGGTGGGACGCCACCTCCGGCCTTCCGACCGCAACAATCCCCAGGCAGCGCGTGAACGGCGCCTTTTCGAGCCTGCTCGTCGCGACTCCATGCCCTGTCGCTGTCGTCGGCCGGCGCCGCTCCTGCTGCTCGCTGTCCTCGTCGCCGCCGCCGCCGCCGCGCTGTCGTTGCAGGCTCGCGCCGTCGACAACGCACCCGGTATACCACCGCACCCGGAAATTGTCAGCGCGCTTTCTCGAACGACGTCGCGCAACTTGAGACACGGGCAAGCGATTTCGCGTGATTCGCAAGTCGACGACGTCCGTCAAGGAGTCGGCAGGCAGCAGTGGCGGCCGCAACGTCTGCTACAGGTGCATGTCACTGGTCTACAGCGGCGTCCTCTGGGACAAGACCTACTCGGCGCTCTACGCGGAACCGGCGCGCTTCACCGACAGCTGCGCCGACCCCGCCGCCGCCTCGCCCGGCGACGTGGCCACGCAGCGGTGCCGCCACAACTGCCTCACCATCGTCGAAGACCTCATGATCGGTGCGTGTCGGTACTCGGTAAACACTTCCCGATGCCGAAGTATGGTCAGCAGCAGCCAACCGAACACACACATGTAACTGGGTCAGCTGAGTGGGGGAGGATACATGTAAACGGTCCTTCGAGGGAGGCGTGGGTGGTTTTCGTCCGGGACCAAAAAAGTGGGAAATGTCCAGAACAGAGTCCCGTACTTCTTAGTCAAACATGAGTCAAAAAGAATCTAGGCAAATAGCGTTATTTTGGTGCTGCATTGTCATAAAGCACCAAAAAACGACGCGAAAACTCTAACGGGTCATTTTAGTATTCTTAGACCGTTGAACCATAGCGACCCAGTAAGAAAGGACAGGGATATACATATAGTTTACGATTAAAAATACCTTGATGAAGTCCAATCCTAACGACCTCCCCTGTGTACCCATCCGGAGTCCTGTTTCACACCCTATCTATGGCCTGGGCACCAATGAGTACAACTAGAGAATGAAAGGCCCTTGCTGCAAGAGTAGTGCAAGTTGCCGTAACAGGCGTATAATCATACCTGTAACTGGGGGGGGGGGGGGGGGGGGGGGGGGGGGGGGGGGGGGGGGGGGGGGGGGGGGGGGGGGGGGGGGGGGGGGGGGGGGGGGGGGGGGGGGGGGGGGGGGGGGGGAGGGAAAAAATAGGCACTTTTTGGTTGATTTTTAGTCAAAAATACACTGTAAAAACCCTAAAATAGGCACTTTTTAGTCAAAATACACTGTAAATAACCCAATATAGGTACTTTTTGGGCGATTTTTGCTCAAAAGCACCATACAAAACACATTACCATTTTCAGTTTCAAATTTCTGGGGGGGGGGGGGGGTTGGGGGGGCGTGGGTAGGGTCAAAACCAGCAAGTGGGGGGAGGGACCCCCCCCCCCCCCCCCCCCCCAGTTACAGGTATGACTGGGGGGGGGCGGTACCCTCCCCAACTATTTTTTCAACACCCACCCAACCCCCTCCCCAGAATTTTCCCAAGGGATTTTCACCCCATTTATACCCATTTTTGACCAAAATGTATCAGTATAACTCAAAAAATGACCAGACACCTCCCAGAACCCATTTACCCCCCCCCACTCTTCCAGACCCGGTTACATGTATGCCAGTATAATCGGATGAGCTCTTTGCAACGGTTCAGAAGAGCGGAGTGTGAGTGCGTTGTTCGCTGGCAGGCCGGGGTCTGCGCGGCTTCATCAGGGGCTGCTTCGACTCGATCGGCCGACTGCCCCTGAACGTGGAGCGGAACGCGCGTCTGCGCCGACTGCGCGTGGCGCGCGGCGGCGGCTGCGACCGCTTCAACATGAGCGACGTGCTCGCGCCCAACGCGCGACACGTCGCGACCGCCGCGCGTCTCTGCGCCTGCAGCGGCCACCGGTGCAACGCCTCCGCCCCCTCCCCCTCTCTCCCCCACCCCGCCTTCGGTGTCCTTGTCGTCTTTCTGCGCGCGATCATGTCTCGACGGTGATCAGTGATGAACGATTATTACGATCAGTCGGTCCGCCAGTACTTGAGGACGAACAAGTGCTCATTCGCTCTCCTGCGCTCGGCGACCACTCGGCTGGAGTGCGTCGGTGCGCACAGACGCAGCAGCTCGTCCACGTCATTCTCGGCGACAGCCACCAGGGGCCCGTTCAACCAACGTCCGGATTCCGACCACTGAGTCCGACTCCGAATTCCGGTCGGAATTCCGAGTGCTGCAATTTTGGTTCAACCAAAATTCTGAATCCGGGCCGTAATCTGAGTCCGGCTCCATTATTTTTTTCCGGCGCAAATTTAAAAATTTCAAAGTGCGATTTTTTGTAGCAAAGACATGGCGGTTACGGCGGCGCAGAAACTGGCTTGTCGAGGCGATTTTCGACCAAGTGTGGGCTGCTGGAAGAGACACGTCCTCCAGAATAGGTTCGACATCGATTGAGATTAATTAGTACTTGTATTATGCTCGACATTTGCGTTAGTTACGGAACCGCCAACGTTTAGACGCCGCTGTCGGCGATTTCGCCAACAACAATGGTCGTCGAGCGGCCACAGCAGCGGCAGCAGACGGCAGCGTCGGCACCGGCGTCGACAAGGCGCCGTCTCCACCGGTCGGCAATCGGCGACGCAGCGCGTCGGCACCGGCGTCGACAAGGCGCCGTCTCCACCGGTCGGGGGGGGTGGGGCGGGTGGGGGTGCGGGGGGGGGGGGGGCGGGGGGGGGCGGGCGGGGGGGGGGGGGGGGGGGGGGGGGGGGGGGGGGGGGGGGGGGGGGGGGGGTGGGGGGGGGGGGGGGGGGGGGGGGGGGGGGGGGGGGGGGGGCGGGGCCGCGGCGCGGGGTGGGGAAGGAGGAGGGGGAGGAGCCCCAGGCCCGGGGGGGGGGGGGCGGGGGGGGGCGGGGGGGGGGGGGGGGGGGGGGGGGGGGGGGGGGGGGGGAGGAGGAGGAGGCCCGGGCCGGGTCGGCCCCCGTGGTGAGGGGGTGGGGGGGGGGGGTGTGTGGGGGGGGGGGGGGGGTGGGGGGTGGGGGTGTGGGTGTGGGGGGGTGGGGGTGGGGGTGGCGCCCGGGGGCGGGGGAGTCACGCGCGCGCGCGCGCGGAGAGTGTGTGGGGGGGGCGAGCAGGGGAGGAGGGGGGGAGAGAGGGGGGGGGGGGGGGGGGGGAGGGGGGGGGGGGGGGAAAGGGGGCAAAGGGGGGAGGAGGAATTGGGGGGGAGGGGGCGGATCCCGCGGCGGGGGGGGGGGGGGGGGGGGGGGACCGGGGAGGAGGAGGAGGAGGGGGGGGGGGGGGGGGGGGGGGGGGGGCGGGCGGAGGGGGAGATATATTTTGTGGGAGAAGGGTTGTTTTCCCCGCCCGGGGGGGTGTCGCGCGGGGGGGGGGGTCTGTAAAAAGGGGGGGTTAGGGAGGATAATTTTTTTAAAGGCGGTTTTTTAAAAATTCCGGGCCAAAAAGCGCCGGGATTTAAGTGAGCGAAAATTCCATTCCGGTTTTTGTTTTTTGGAAATTGGGTGAACCCACCGCCCGGGATCCGGGGGGGAAAAGGCCGGGAACCGGGGCGGGATCGGGTTCCCGCTCCGGCTATTGGTTGAACCCAAATCCCTGCTTCGGACTCAGATTCCGCCACTTGAGTCGGAATTTTCGTTGGTTGAACGGGCCCCAGGTAGAGGGCGCCACGCGCCGACAGCAGCGAGAGGGGCCTCTGGGCGAAGAAGCGATCGAGCACCTCTCGACCTCGACTTCCGCCCGCCCACGACAGCGTCAGCTTGTCCCGTGCACACTCTGCTGTGGAGCAGCGCACACAACGAACGCTGCTAGTGTGCTGACAGTATGCTAAAGCGATCAAAAGCCGCACTCAGCTCGTCAGAGGGTGTCGGCACGTAAGGAGGGTTGAAGACGAGCACGTCGACCAAGCCGCGGAGTCGGTCGTGGACACCGTCGAGCAGATCCCCTCTCAGCGCGTGCACTCTGTCGCCGACGTCGTTCAATCGCGCCGTCTCCAGAGTGGAGCGGCAAGCGTCATCGTTGACCCAAAGCGATTTTGCGATCATTAATGCCCATTATACTGAAATCCTCGACAACAGGAAGCCGGTTTCGAGAAATTTGCACAGAGAAAATCGATTGGGCCGAGACGTCGATCGAGAAGAGAGTCGAGTTTTGCAGATTCATGGCCAGAATTGCTGAAATCGCTCCGGCGCCGCTGCCGACTTCGAGACAGATCGGAGAAGGCTGGACGGGATTCATCGATAGATCGGCGTTCAAGGCGTCCATCAAAAGAAAGGTGTCTTCCGCCGGCTCGTACACCGCCGCCTTCTGCTCGGCCGTCAGACGCCACAGAGGCGTCGGCCATGAAGACTGCATCAGTTTTTTTTAAATATACTTCTACAGTATACCAATAAAACTAAAATACCGTCACATTCAAAAAAGACGCGAACAGTGTCTGCGAGAGGCACTACACCGTCATACCTGTAACTCGGGGGGGGGGGGGGTGGTGGGGAGGTTGGGGGCTCCGCAGAATTTTTCAACCACCCCAACCCCTCCCCCCCAACCCAACCCTCCCCCCAGAATTTTCCCAAGGGATTTTCACTCGGTCTAAAACGATAAAGTGAGTACATGTTGGTGTATTTCAGTGTTTTTCAGTGTTATATGACCATAAAAACAGCTAAATAACACTGTTTTGACCCTATTTATACCCATTTTGACCGAAAAGTACCAGTATAACACAAAAAATGGCCAGCTACCCCACCCCCACTTTTTGCTCCAGACACCCCCCCCCCCCCACAGAATTCGGCCATTTACTCCCCCCCCCCACTCTTCCAGACCCGGTTACAGGTATGTACACCGTCTGACTTACTAGCAAGGCAACGTTCGCTACTTTCTACGTGTGGCCAGCTACGTTTCTTCAACTGGCATTATGTGACACAAATAGTTCCACTAGAAAGATTAAGGCCATGAAAGAATCTTCCAAGAGATCAACGAGTGCGACTGCGACAGAAAAACAAAATCACTCGAACGAAGTTCAAACGCGATCACAACTCACGAGAACATTGCAAAAGTAAACGGCATGTTGGAGGCATACCTGTAACCGGGTGGTCGAGCCGAATTGGCGCAGGGTAAAGTGCTGTTGGGCCAATTGGGTCAAAATTGTGTCACCAACAGATAGCCCTCGCTTTATTTTGAGTTCAAAGTATAAAACACACACAACACTAAAGTACGCAAAAACACTCGCTGCGTTTCTCCAGAACCCTCCCTCGCTCTCGCTCGAAAGGACCCCCCCCCCCCCCACTCCAATCCAAACCATCCCCCTCCAGTTACAGGTATGGTTGGAGGAGGTGCGATGCGAACGTCACCATAGAGAGTGCGTGAAGCTCTAGCTACGGAAATAGAAGCCTCGTTCTGTTCTGAGCAAATACTCCAGTCGAAATAGTCGATACGTGTCAGATCGCCTACATGCCAGTGGTTACGCCAGCCAAGTTAAGGGAAAGTCTCTAGGGTTGCGAGATTCGGCCTTCGCGAATGTAGCATTGGACATTGGCACTTTTCTAAGGCTCTCGACTTTAAAAGAAACAACGCCCGAATCCGTCGGCGTCTGCGCCTGCGTCTGCTGATGCCATTGCCTGGCAGGGGCGTTTTCGGCGACCTTGGGCTGCAGATTTTGCTGATACTTCAGAGAAGCTTGCTTGAAGTGGCTCAGCGTTGACTGAGGAGACAGGAGGGAGAGAGTGAAAGATGCCAGGGTGCAGCGTGGGAGTCAGTGGACGCCCTTGAGTGCCCAGCGCATGTCGTCTGAGCGCGGCGCGGCGCCCGTGAGCCGCGTGACGAGCCGCTCCAGACGGCGCCAGAAGTCGAGTCGGTCGAGCAGCGGGTTGCACCAGCCGGTCGTGATGCAGTAGCGGCAGTCGTGCGGCGACACCTGCGCGTGTGCGCGCGCTCCAGTCGCTGATGACGCACGCACGCACGCACGCACGCGTACATGGTGGACCCTGTGGTGTCCCCTTGGCAAGATCAGGTGCAGCCGTTGCAGCCAGTACACGGGCCTTGGCAGGGCGAACCATGTGTGAGACCACTTGTGAATCTGCAAACTCGTGCGTGAGTGAGGTGCGTTCATTGCCAAAAGGAGCGGAACGGAGGAGTAGGCAAGTCGCGTCCACCTGATTAGTGATGGCGACGTAGAAGCCCATGAGCAACCAGAACCAGTGCCACTGATAGACGGCGACCGCCTCCGGCGAAGCTGCCTCGTCACTGGCGAACGTGAGCAGTCGGACGTGCTGATACGCCATGTGGATCAGCTTGAGGAGGCAGAGACCGAAGCCGTCGCCGTTCACTTCGAAGAAGTCGTGTCGGGTGATGGCCGTGGGGTCGATGTGGTGCTCGCGAAACGACCGAATCAGCGTCTACAGCAGCGTCTGGCGAATGCATGCCGCAGCGATGCGTGCATTCAGGGGCGCACCTTGCCGAGAATGGGCGTGTCGACTGCTCCCCACGTGTCGGCGCCCCAATGGACGAGTCCGCTGGCGAAGTCGGCTGCGAAGACGCCGCACACTGCAAACGCGGCGAGCGTTGTCGGCGCGGCGCGACGCACTGCTGGAAAAGGGAACCGGCGAAGACGGCGATCCTCCAGACGGGCGTGAGCGGCAGTCGCCAGAGCAGGAAGAAGAGGTTGGCCAGCATCAGGGTCGCGCCCACGGCGACGCAGCAGCACTCTTGTATGCGCTTCTCTGCAGAGGGCCAATCAGCACGTCACTCAGCACGCCCCGCACTGTTCTCCACTCGCACCTCTCGTGTACATGCCGGCCAGTTCCTTGGCTCCCTCGTGCTTGGGTCCCCATCTGGGCGCGCTCTCGCCCATGCGACGGTTGACGTTGCCGTTGGGGTCGTCCTCTGGCATCGACTCGCCCTCGGCAGGGCCCGCCGTCGCCACCGCTGCGCCTTCTTCGGCAGACGCTGCCGACGGCCGTGCTGCCGACGACGACGACGACGACGACGACGACGAGTACATGCACCTAGTAGCGCCCCTTCTTTCCGCCTGCTGCCTTGAAGGCAGCGACTAATCTCCTCGCTTAGAGGTACCTGGAGAAAGACTAGAATTCCATTTGTCGGCAGCGCCCGGCGCTCGCGTGCAACACGTAAATACGCGGAGCCGTGTGTGCACAAAGACGGGGACGACGGCGACGCGCGTGATTGAATTGCGCACAACCCAAACGTCTATGAATTTGAGGGATGGGGAAAGCGATTAGGGAGTAGAGTAGGGAGGGACGGAGGGAGCCCTTAGCTAGGGGTTGTCTCGGCCGTTCGCAGAGCCACGTGCCAGCCTAGCTAGAGGCATAGGTTGGGGGGGGGGGGGGTGCAACGAAACGCGGCGCGGTCTAGACCACCCTTTCATCTCATACCCGCCTAAAATAACCACATAGGCGCGTAGCAAAGTTGTAGCCTCGATCTAGGGAAATTGTAGGCCGGTGAACCTGTCGCCGTTGGGGGGGGGGGGTGCAGGGGCGGATCTAGGAAGGAGCTTGGGGGCCTCCCCCCTAGAGGGTTGGGAGTGGGACAGCCAATTTTTTTCAACAGGGAACTGTGAACAAAGTCGTGAATTGCGAAGGAAGGCAGACGAAGAGGAAAGAGAGGCAAAGCGGTTAAATTTGTAACTGTTACACCCTCATCTTGCCACAACTGGTGGGGTCACCGCCGGCGCGCGCTTATGAACAAACGGACGCGCCCGGCAATGCGCGCGCGAGAAAATGCAGTCCTTTCACACGCCCGGCTCACAAGGGGCCACCGCCGCCGGCCGCTCAATAGCCGAGACCGTCTGGACGGCGCCAAATATCAAAAGCGGCGCCGACCCGACGATCTCAAAGACAAGAGAGCGGACATGAGTCAGCGCTGGAGCTCGGATACCTGCCAGCTGTCGGGTCGAAGGAATACACGCTAAGCGGTCAACACGGCCTCACGTCTATAATCCGACTATGACTACGCACCGATCTCGAAGACACAAAATGTATTGCTGTGGCTCTATTGGAAAACTTGGCTCCCCATGAACTTTGCTCTTAAACACCGCAAAAACTGCGAAATGTTTGCCTGCGGCGCAATTGAACACAACTTCAAAGCGGTGTAGCTGTCAATTATCAAATCGGTGTCTGGCAAATCGGTGTACAATAGCTGTCATTAGTTGACATGCACCAATGCCGCCTGCAGCGCTAAACGTGCAAAACTTCCAGACGGGATTTTCGTCTGAAAGTTGCGCCCCCCTTAGGAAAAATTCCTACATCCGCCCCCTGGGGGGGGGGGGGGGGGTTTAAACTGTTCCCCTAGGATGGAACAAACTTCACATCTCTGCCCCCGCGATCATAGGCCGCAAGTGCGAATCGAACAGATTCTGCGGCACCCACATCAGTCATGCACCCGTCATCCCTGGAGCTACAGGTACAGACGCATTGCTTGTACCACGAAGTCACCACTCTTCACTGAGATCGAGCTCCGCTGCAGAGGCTACCACGGCGACACTGATGCTGGTGCTGCATGTGCAGTGAATCCAGTTCAGAGTGAATTCATAGAGAAAATCCGTGCCGACTCCGGAACACTTTTACTACGCAGTTTTAACACTTCCGGGAAATTCAGTGGATCGTGCTAAGGGAAGGAGTGTGGGGGGGGCGGGTGGTCTGGACAGCGCCAACCAGCGTCCACATTTGCTGTGGGGCGGTGGCTGGCAAGAAAGAGCTTTTAGCCCGGTGAGCTGTTCCTAGTGGTCGCTGGCGTGAGAGCCAAAAGTTTATCGGCACCCAACCACTCAGTGCGACTTAACGAGCCGGAAAACAATCGGAACTGAGCGAGTGAGGAGGGCCGCGCCGCCCGTCGTCTCCGCCCTTCGACAACGAAGCCGATACGCTTGCGATGTCCAGTCGGCGTAGATATCTCTCAGCTGAAAGGAAAAGAAAAAAAGGAGAGCGGCATGAAGTCCCCACAGAGACCGACGCCTATTTCGGCTCGCAATTAATTTCGTGTTTGCCGGTCGCCTCGCCGCAGTAAGGAAGACGAGCGCTAAAGGCGCGGGCGATGCAGCGAAGATGGCGAGTAGCGTCGTCGACTTTGACAGCTCTAGACTCCGCCCATTGCCAGTCGACCGCGACGGCGCTGCCGCGGCGGCGTCGACGAGTTGCTAAAATCCCCCCCTCCAGCCACCCCCACCCCCACGCCCTCCTCGCAATCTATCGAAGTCGAAGGGTGGCAAGTCGAGTAGGCGCCGCGCTCGATCGAGTCAGTAGCCTAGACGGCGCTGCTCGTCGCCCGGCGGAGAGACGAGACCCGCTGAGAGAACCGTCAGTTATTAGTCGGACGAACGCGCGACGCACGCGACTTCTTCTGAGCTCGTAGGTAGTCGCTGCGCAGTCGAGCGACGCGCACCCTTTGTCTCGACCGTCACGAAACTTCGACTGGCGCCGCCCTTCTCCCCCAGTCGCCAGTGACTAATTAGTAGGCGACAACGAGAACTAAAAGGGACGGTCGGGAAGCAGCCGCAATCCGCAGGTGAAGCTCTCGCACTCACTGAGGAAGGAACGCTACATATACAGCAGGTGGGCGCATGACGACACAGCCAGAGGACCTTCCACCTTCGTAAAACGGCTTC
Source organism: Paralinhomoeus sp. GSCO2_6 (assembly GCA_030248085.1). NCBI lineage: Eukaryota > Metazoa > Nematoda > Chromadorea > Monhysterida > Linhomoeidae > Paralinhomoeus > Paralinhomoeus sp. GSCO2_6. Next base: position 86,242 of record JASAMY010001447.1, on the reverse strand, counting down.
CACCGACCTACCGTATATTCTCCAATAGTGCGCCCCCGGGTAGCCAAAGGTTGAACCAGTAGTGCCACCCTCTCCATTGATCAGAGACGCCTCAGCGACTATTCCTGGTAAATGAGCCATGAAATGCGAAAAGTTCTCAAAACTTCGAAAGTCCACCTCGTTCGCCTTCCCAACTATAATTCGAGTACAGTACGCATGGTTTACCGTATTTACCGAGAATGACAGTCTATAGCAAGCGTTGGACTTGGAGCTGGATGGAAGCTCTGTATTCGCACAAGACCATCAATCATTGACGAAAAGAGCCATGGCAACGTGGTGATTGGGCACTGGAACTGATTCTGTTGATGGGAACACCCAAATGGACATTAGCTCATGAGTCGGCCAGGGCCGTACTAGGATTGCACTCTGGGGCGGGGGACAGTTGGGACGTGAGGGGGGGGGGGAGGGAGGTAACGAACATTTTGAGGTCGAGCGAAACAGCGACACAAATATCAAATAATCGCGCTGCCAGGGCTAGATATAGGAAGGAGGTGCTTCCCTGTGCAGTTTTGCGCCCCCCCCCCCCCTTCTCTGGGTGAGCTCTGTGATCCATCTGGTTAAGGTTTGTAATGTAAGCTTTGGCTCGGGCTTGGGACAAGCTGCCAACATTGACGCAATTTGAAATGCAAATTAAAGACGCATTTGAGGACGAATTATGGTTAATTACTTACTTACTTAACTTACGTTCTTCATTACTTAATTTTATTACTTAATTACTTAATTTTTTGGTCCGTAATATGTGTACGTGTACATGTTCAACATCTGCCGTTTGCTTTGAAACAAAGGCCCGAGCCACATCGACATGCATCTATGTCTACCTATAATCTAGCAAAAGTCGAACGAAATGAGCCTAGAGTTGAATTTCCAGCTGGTTCATGGCTGTTTTTCGCCGAAGATTCGCAACAGCATCTGCTTCAGTGCCGTTACAAAGACCACGAAGGTATTCGACAGTCCCTCGGACACTGTCTTCGTTTCACTGCTCGTGGTCGATGTTTCACGAAGGAACAACGGTTCTGCTTGAGTGGCCTGGAACACCGGTATGCAAGAACTGAGTAGAGATAACACTTGTCATTGCATCCTGTGCACATCCGTGCAGCATCCATGCATGCAATGTATGTACCAGTATTTACATACCAATGTATACCATGCCTAACACCACTTCCTGATACATGTACGTATCATCATATTCATACCCCCTCCTTTGAGATCAAAGCCTTCTCGTCGTCGAGCGTTTCGTTTCTTCGCTCAATCTAAAATCGACTTAGTGGCGTGTAGCTTGTGTCTGGCTGTGATGCAACACTACAAATCCAACCACAAGATTGGGAAAGAATAAGCGCTGCAGCATTCCGCTCCAGTCGGCATTCATTGGCTCGTCGGCCAGCAGACACTGCTTGATCTTCGAGTCTTTGTCGATGCGGCGCCACTTTTGGTCGAAATCCGACCGCGTCCACTCGTATTTGACCTCGACTGCACTCAGCAACTTCGACCAACTGCTGTACAGCTTGGCCGAGTCCTCCTGGCTCCGCCCTTTTAGTATGTCTGATAAAGCGTCAAAATAGCGGCAGCTCTCGAAAACCACAGTCTTGGCTGTCAAGTAGTCGAGCTGAAAATCGCGCACGGTAGGCTTAATGTATGTACAAAATGATTGACTTGAATTATGGCTGATGCTTAAGTATGAAATATGACTTGAATTGAACGACAAGCATTGGGTGGCCCTGCGTTGTGTTAAAATCTTGCTCGGACGCTTTTTCTGGATGCTTCTTGGATCAAAAAACTTGTATTGGTTGTCCCTGGCATACACGTTAAGGCGAAAACACACGCCCCTGGTCGGCCCCTTCGAGGCACCGTCCGCCCCTGGGACGCGCCCATCAAATGAACGGTATCGATTGGCTGCTGGTCCGACTTCTAGAACGTGAATTTTGATCGGCAGTCAATCGATACCGTTCATTTGATAGGCGTGTCCCGCGGCCGGATGGTGCCTGGAAGGGGCCAACCGGTGCCGCCCGGAGGCGTGTTGTTTTCGCTTTTACGGGGTTTTTGAAGTGTGGGGGGGGGGGGTGGAGGGGCTAAGAAGCAGACTTAAAAGGGGAGGGGGGTGTCAGAATGGAAAAAGGTATTCCGAAACAGTGTTGGGTCAAAAATGTGTCAAAAATAGGCCATAAATAGCATTATTTAGCTGTTTTATGGTCAAACAAGGTCGTTTCAAAAACCACTTCATTTGATTTCGTTGCCTTTCATTCGAAATTTCTGTGCTTCTGCACAGATTGGACGGGGTGTGCACTTGCTGGAATTCTTTAGCAGTGCCGATTCCTTTGGAATCGGTAAAACCGCTGCACAAGCCTCAATGATATGACGCCCCATTATTGTCTCCTTTGTTGCATTGCCAAATGCTACACCACCTTGCTTTTTTTTCAGAAAGTCCAAAAGTCTGCATTGCAATTGCAGATGGAGGAGACAGGAGGAGGGAGGACGTCGACGTCCGTGCGTAGGTACATACATGTAGGAATGCACTGATGCGCCCTAAAGGCATCCGCACTGCCCCCTCCCCGCCCTAATACAGGGCCAAAGGCGCCCACGTTGCCTTATGACACCCTGGCTCTGTGTAGCGTGGTAGCAGAGGGGAGTGGGTGGCTGCCTGGACCCAGGCGCGTACTGGCGAACGCAGGAGCATAGCCTTTTAGATTTGCAGAAAATAACGCAGCGGAAACTTTCAAAATTGACCCAGAAATTTCGCTCCCAGACCCAGAAATTTCGTCCCAGATTGGGACGCATCCTAGTCCTATCCTTAATGAAGCGTTTTCCCAGATTTGACCCAGAAATTTTGCTCCCAGACACAGAAATTTTCCTCCCAGATTGGGCCATACCTGCAACTGGGGTGGTGGGGGACCCCGCAGAATTTTTTCAACTCCCCCAACGCCCCCCCCCAGAATTTTCCCAAGGGATTTTCACTCAGTCTAAAACGATAAAAGTGAGTAAATGTTGGTGTATTTCAGTGCTTTTCAGTGCTATTGTATGACCATAAAAGAGCTAAATAACACTGTTTAGACCCTATTTATACCCATTCTTGACCAAAAAGTACCAGTATAACTTAAAAAATGGCTGGCTACCCCCCCCCCCACTTTTTGCTCCAGACACCCCCCAGAATTCGGCCATTTACCCCCACCCCCACTCTTCCAGACCCGGTTACAGGTATTGATTGGGCCCTATCCTTAAGCATGTGTTTTCTCAGAAATTTTGCTGGAGGACACAGAAATATTGGTCTCAGAAAAAAATTTTCTCCCAGATTGGGCCCTATCCTTAAGCATGTGTTTTCCCAGAAATTTTGCTCGAGGAACCAGAAGTATAAAATGTTTTTTTTTATGATTTTCTTTGAATAAATCTAAAAAAGGTGTATCTCCAAATTGGTCCTAAGAATGCCAAAAAAATTTCGGCCTGATCCGTCAAGCCATAAAAAAAAACCGGTCAAAACTGGATGAACAGATGGACGGACGGATGGACAGACCATTACGAAATTTATCATCTGTATATGAACTCGCCGCGCAACACTGCAAAAGACGAAAAATTTTTATAATTGTACACAAGTTGAAAACTTTTAAAAAATTATGGGGGAGGGTGTTGGGGGGGGGGGGGTAGACTTGCTGACTGCAGGGGTGACGCCCCACAGTTACCTTTTTCCTGCTGTCGAGCGTGTCTAAGACCTGCCTGCCTTTGTACAGGTTGCGCGCCGCCACGTAGTACTTTGTAAAACGATGTCTTTCAGTGTTGTGCGAGTGAAACACGGCGAGTCGAGAGTAGCGGTCGTCGCGCATGGTCCACTCGTAAAGAATCCTCTCAACCTTCTGCCACTCCACCTTGGGAAAGGCGCTCTCGATCTCGGCCAATGTCGCCGAGCTCTTCTGCCGCGCGCCCTGGTGTGTTTGGGAAAGGACCATTCAATGCGCCTCATACCGTAAACCCTAATTAGCCAACCCTTTAAATAACCCCTCGCTATGAACCACCATCTAAAAGGCAAATTTTTCAGCAGTCAGCCATCATAGCTCCCCCAGCCCACGCATGGACTCTTCCAATTTATTGCCCCCCTCTCCCCCCTCCTACGGCCAGTGTCCTACGTGATATTGTTGCAGCCAGGGTTGCATAAAAAAAATTTTCAAGCAAATTTTGGAGCATAGTTCAGCATCAAAATTAGCAAAGGCATTTTCTATCGCTTCTTTCAGCTCTTCGACTGATGAGGATCGCTGGGACTTTTGATCGCTGGGATTGTTGAAACAGTCCAGTGAGTGCACATTGTTCAGTCTGGAAACTGCTACTTGCGACGACTGACTGTTTCTCTGGTAGTTTCATAATAAATTTTTACGGCGCGAATATTTATTTAAGTAAAGAATTGAAGTACGTCGGTATACTATATTAAAATTTCAACGCAATTGGACCACGGAGATGGAAATGGCACATCGTCAAAGTTGGCTACAGAACGGTGGCCCACCCTGTACATCACTGGAATGATTCAATTATGCCCAGGGTTTACTGTATATTGGGCCCATATAACTTATGGTTCGTACTGCGAATAGAGAGTTCGGTTATAGTAGTTATTTCTCTGTATAGTACAAGAAAAGAAGAACACTACAATAACAACGCCGCCCCCACCCCTTATTCGAGCTTCGCGAGTACTTGGGCGGCGCTGTTTCAATTCAAACCGTCCACGGCCGAGTACTCGGGCAGCGCTTATTTCGGACCGTCCACACCCAAGTACTCGGTCGTGGACGGTTTGGCGTCATCCGCGCCCGAGTACTCGGGCGTGGACGGAACTCGGTCGTGGACGGTAACATATATATACGACGAACCTTGCATACACGGTAGGTCGAATTATCAGCATAGCCCTTAAAGCGTAGCCCCCCTTCATATGAAGTGGTGGCTTGACCCCCCTCGTGACCCCCCAAAAAAATTCGCTTTACTAGTTAAAAAAATATCTCCAGCAAAGGAATTGCATTACTAGCAACTGATTAGGGTTAGGATCCTAGCCGTGACCCCCCAATTTCTAAACTAGTAGCTTTGCTAGAGTAGGTGACCTTCCAAACCTTGTTTCTGCACTAGAAACCGTCAAAGTATAGGACTTGTCTTTTCTAGTGCGGCACATTGGATATGCACTTCTCTGGTTTCAGGGCTGCTGCCGTCAACTGCTCGTCTAAAGTTTTGAGAAGTTTTGCACAAGGTTTACAGACTGCTGTTTACGGTTTCCTTAGCTGCTGTACGCTTATGTGATCTGCGCTTGCTTTGCTAGTGTTGCGATATGGTAGAGTGTTGGCATTGAACGTGCACCTTACTAAATGGAAATGTTGTTTGGAAAGAGTCGCTTTGCTAGCGTTGCGTCGCATTCAGATTGCTTTTACAACAGTTGAACAGTTGAGTCGTCTACTAGTTTGTCTACCAAATTGTGCATTGCTAGAGCTGGTCTCCAAAACTCTGCTTTGCTAGAAAATAAAATCGGGCGACGCTAGCAATGGGTTGTCCGACGGTTGAAGGTTTGGACGCCGTGCACATCAAGTGCATGCTTCAATGGTGCACTGTCATTTTTGCTTTTCCAGCAAAGGACACTCGATTCAGTGCCCGGATTGACCGCACAGTTTTCTGGCGCATGAGAAATCACACAGCATCGAAAGACGCGACACGGGCACATACACAGCAGCGTGACGCATTGCATGGACTAGACAATTCCTATACCCTGTTACCTTGCGCTGACCACTAGCTAGTCGGTTAACCACTAATATGTTTGAGATTTCCTAACAATCGCCTTGTCCTTCAATTTTGGATCACAAAAAAGGTATTGCTCTTCTTCATGGAATCTAGCAAAGCAACCACCATCTATGCAAAGGGCAACTTGGCAAACTTTGCAAATCACTTTGGTTTGCACTCTTTGCATGTGCCCTTGGCACTCTCTATAGCCCTGGAATATGAGCATGCTAGTACATCACAGCAATTTCAAAGTAACCGGTACCTTTGCTTTGATTGGCAAATGTTTCAGGTTGCTATTTGCCAGCAATCTGATATGTCTGACTTGTTCATTTCCTTTTTTTTTTGGTGCTTCTCCTGTAGCTGTGGTTAGGGTAGGGTGCAGCATTTCAAGAGGGCCTGCATCCAGATGCAGGCCATATTCCAATAGCTGGTCTGCCAGCTCAATTTTCACTCCATAATTTGGAGTTTTTCCAGTTCCAAACTGTCTTACAATTATTCCGGAATTTGCGCAAAACCAGTCCAGCGATTGCAAAAAGGTCCCAGACATGTACCATCTACTGCTCCTGTGATGGCTTTTGACTGAGGTGCAGAGCTGGTCACTGAACAACACAGATGATTACAAATCAAATAGCAGATTGATTAACCAAGTTTGCTTACTGGAGGTCAACTCCTCCCATGTTTTTGTTAAAGTCATCGGCCACCGCTGGCTGAACAATTTTTTGTCTGTAAACTAGCCCTTTGCTAGTTTTGCCCTTGCGAAAGCACACAGAGGGCTGGTTGTGCACACTCGGCAGAGAACTAAGGAACGTGACTGCCGTCGCGTCCATCCAAGTCAGAGCCACGGTCTCTCCTAAGAACAGGTAATATACTTTTGTTTGCTTGATGGTAAAGGGGAAAAAACGAACCATAAGAGCTTTGCATGCTAACGGTTTGGCCACGCTTGAGATTTTTAACCAGTAGAGGGGTGTTTGCAGCCCTGCAGGACTGCATGATTTCTACTGGCAGATGGCTCCTTTGCTCACGTCGTAGCGTCCCACAAAAGTAAGTTTTGCGTTTGGCCATCGCATAGTTCAAATGTACTGTCGTATAATAGCGGTCGGTAAAAATCTAAACTAGCAAAGACACATGTAAAGGTACGTAACTGGTAATAGACAGAAGTACAGACAAAGAAGCCCTGGTCCAGAAAACTGTGGATTCCTTTTTCTTCGTTTCCTCTTAGCAGTGCATAGCAGATTGCAACAATCCGGCCCCACACTTCTTCATAGGGTACGTAGGTTGAAGAGTGGAGCATGGTTGAGTATACATAGCCAGTTTTGGGATCACAGAGAGCATAGTACTTCAAGCCTTGCCCTCGCGGCTTCCCTTTAATAATTTGAACTAAACCAGATCGGCCCTAGAAGCATGAACAAATGTGATTCCTCTTGCACGTGAGCGCAAGTAAAGCAAAGCTGTTACTTTAAACTCGGCCATTTCCTCGTCTAAGCTTAAGTTTCGACTAGTGGGATGCCTCATCCTTTGCATGTTCTTTTGCGCCAATTCCAAATATTTTTCAACCTTGTAAATCTTGTTCTTGGTTTGCTCTGTTGCTGTATATTCCGATTGAACATACAGTCTTATATAGCGATACCACGTCAAGAATTTTTTCATAGAAATTTTTGTCTTTTCTACAAAGGGGTCCACTTTATTCGTTTTCCAGTAGGAACGGATGTTTTTCTTGCAATTTGCATCCATGTAAAAAATGAGAGCTATAAACCTTACAGCTCTAGGTATCGTTAGCTCAGGCCAGGTGCGAGGCATGGCCTTTTGCCCAGCCAAATTAGTGCAGCGGATCATTTCTTTAATGCAATCCTGAGACATATCCAGAAAGACGCTTGTAAGGCAACGTTCTGCATGGTTTGGCGTTTCAGCTGGGTTGAGAGACGGCGACGGATTCCAGTCAGGCACAATTAGCTCATTAGTTACGCCTGGCCTCCAAGAGTAGTCGGTAGGCAGCGGTTCCAGGTGATCAGCTGCACTGACAACAGTTTGTGCACACACGGCCTTGCCTCCCTTCCTTAGCCAGCTCTTTGAAACAACATTTGCAGCAACTTTCTTTTTCGCCTCCGCAATGCCAGCTGGCTGTCCATCATCCGAGCTGGATGAATCAGATGACTCAGAGTAAGCACCAACTAAGGGGTCATCTGTTGCCTGGCAAGCTTCATCATCAGTGCTCTTAAGGAACAACTCCTCATCAGAGGATTCCAGTTCGCAGTCCTAGACAAGAAAAGGAATCGTCAACTAGCCTAGCAAAGGTGCAAACACGTTTTGGCCAAAACACACCAGCTCTACAGGAGTGACAATCCTAGCCTTCTTAGGAGGCATTGTGGAATAACCACTGTTGGTTAGTCGTCCTCTCCTAGCGCAGCATCGTCTAAGCACTTTTGTTACTTAAGCACATTAACAACGCAATGATACACAGGTAGTAAGTACACAGGCACAGGAAATGCTGCACACGTCAACAAACGTTTACTCAACACGTCGGCGCCACAAGTTCAAAAACAATCGCTCCAATCAAAGGATAGCTGCCATGGTTAAAGCGAAAACTGAGCAGCCATGGTCATTGTACGCCCAGGTTGAGAGGTTAGGTTACCTATCCTGGGATAGCAGCGCTCTAGTGCAGACTGCTCAGCGCTTTCTCAATATTGCCGAGTGGGACGCTGTCCAAGTCGATGTCCTCGTAGTCGTCACCGACTGAACCCTATAATGAAGAGTGTGCTATACCTTTGTCTATCAAGGGTGCATTTGCATCTCTCAAACCTTCTCGCTTTTCTTGTCGTCGGCATCGTGCCCTTCCAGCCCACTCTCGTTGTCTAGGCCGTCCTCTTCACCAGCCCAAACTGGCGGAGCAACCTTGAAGCCCTCGGAAGTCGGCGGGAACTTTGCTAAAGCACACTTTGTGCTTATACTTGCTATGCTTGTCCAGAACAGTTGCCTTACGGAGACTGCTGTTGAACTTGAACCGCTCCAGGTTGGCGGTCTTGAGAAGCTCCACTGACAGATGACACTTCTCCTTGCTAGGCTTCTTGCTCTCTTTGACAACCGATTCGCTGTTCCGGTTTTTCAACCAGTTGCTCCATATGCCAGCCATTGTGCTGATCACGACTTTCCTTTTCTGAGGCTGAAAGCAAAACCACACACTAGGACTAATTTTCTAGGTTATGCTTAGGCTAGGTGCTAGGGCTATGCAAGGTTTAGGTGCATGTAATGCATTTAAACCTCGGACAAGTCGCAGTTGCGGAGAGCCATACGGAACATGTGCTGCAGAAACTGCGGCTGCTGCTCCAGAATGAACTGGATCGTCGCATCGGGATTCTTTTCAAATCGCTCAGTTTGGTATGGGCGCATTCCTAGCAAAGCAAGAATGTTGCAGGTGGGTTACAGTTTACAATGAAAGTAACACGCACCGTTTATGTACACGGGGCCCTGAATGTCGGCTTGGAAAGCAGCGAACAAGCAGAGCACGAGCTGCCTCACATACTCCATCTCACCCGCCTGAGCGACCTTCTCCTCGTCGGTGCTGCTGCACTTCAGTTCTGCCAGCTTTTGCAGCTTCAAAGCGGCATTTCTAGCCTCTTTGAGCACAACCTCCGGAATGTTCGCATCTTGGGGCACATGAACATTTGTGCCGCACTCAGTAGGGTAGCCAAACGTTTTGGTTCCTGGCATCAGCGCGGCAAACATGCCGCTTCTGATCTCAACGAAGTCGGTGCCCTCTTTGCCAGTTTTGTGGATTTCGTCAAAGCGGGCCTTTTGCTCCATCTGTAGGCCTGGCAACCGCTTCCCTGAGTGAGACTTGTGTTCCATGCTGTGAGCAGCCATCCGTTTTCTTCGCTTGTTGCTGCTCTCATCTGTTCCTTTGCCAGTAGACGGTTTCTTGTCCACTGGCCTCTTCTGCCGCTTCGGTGCTTCTTTTGGAGGCAGAGACTGCTGAGACTGCTGAGACTTCTGCGCTGCCGCTGTCTCACTCATCTTCTGGTCGAGCATGTCCCTCAGCATACTCTCCCTACCCTTGGAATGCTCGACCTCCATTCTCAAGGTTGTGATTTCGGCCTCCTTCATGATGATCTGCTTTTCTAGTTCTGCTTTGCTTCGCTCAGCACCCTTCTGAAGCTCATCGCGCTCAACCTTATACTTCTCCTTCTTCTTTTCAGCATGCTCCAGCTTGTTCTGGAGACCGACACATTTCAGATTCATTTCCTGCAGCTCTGCTAGCAAAGCTTTTCTCTTTTTTTTCGGCTCTTCAGACATCTCGTTTTGGTTTTGGTTTTGGTTGTAAAAGTACAGGGTTTTTAGAGGGGTTGGAATTTAGGGAAAGTTCAAAACGATTCCGAAACTAGGAAAGAATTCCAAAACTAGAAAGAAAATGTACACTGTCACAATTAACACTGTCATCCGCACACGCAAACAGATATTGGTTGTTCATCAGTACAGCAAGTGACTTCTCTAAACCATTTTTATTTCACCGAGTCTCACCGAACGAACGAAAATGGAGTGACAAAACAAAGCAAAGGGGAGCAAAGCAAACGAAGGGAAAGGTTCTACTCCAGACTAAGCAAAGGTAACGCAACTAGGGACTTGTAATGTCGATCAGCGCGCGCAAGTCAGAACTGACAGTAAAGCTATTTCTAGGCCCAACCCTTCAATCAGTTCTTGGTCAGTGCCCGCTCTTTAGCTCTTTAGCTGCTCCAAGACCTTTCTGCGGCTACGCGGAGACATGACAGCTAAAACCACATTAGGTACAGCACAGTATAGCCTAAGGAAAGCAAAGCAAAGCAACTGACCCAGCCGCATTCTCAAAGCCGCCCTCTTGTCGGTCTCAGACATCACTGCCGCTGCGCTGCTGGACTGCACTGAGCTGGAGTCCACATCTTGGGGAGGTGGTCTGGAGTCCACATCTTGCGGAGGAGGTCCACTGTCGACGAGTTCTTCGACCGATTCTTCTGCTGGCCTTTTCTTGCCCTTCCCCTTTTCTCTTTTCGGCTCTCCCTTTTCCAACTCCCGCTTCGCCTTTCCCTTCACTGCCTCCTTCTTATCTCCCGTTTCCTTTCCCTTCTCCCTACCCTCCTTTCCCTTCTCCCTACCCTCTTCCAGCACCCCCTGATTGTTGGCTACCGTTGGCGAAGCTATCTTGGCACTGCCAGGGGTCTGGTTCTGGCGAGACTGCGCGCTGTCACGACTTCCCGACCTCCTTTGCATTTTGTTCTTGTTATATTTCCTCTGGAGCTGTCGGATGCCTTCCCACATCGAGTTCTCCACAAGCGCGTCCGAGGGTACGCTGATGAGGTGACACTTGATGTATAGGAGGACGGAGCGCAGCGGTTCGCAGTTCGAGTCAATCATGCGCTGCAGACTGCCGCCGACCTTGGTGCTGTTGTCGTTGGACGGCGACTCTAAAATTCAAAGGAATCGAAATTGAATACAGCAAAACTAGAAAAGGGAGAGTGCTGACTTTCAAGAAGTAGCGGCTGCGGAACCCCTTTCCCCAGAGTTCGAATTTCGGCCATGAAGTCGCGCAAACAAAGCCAGATCGATCGGCTTATTCCTCTCTTGCCCGTCGTTCCCTTCACAACTGAGAGGTGCCGATCGATTTTGCACTTTAGAGTTGCAGGGATCGGATCCAGCTGAAACCCTTTCAACGTGGTTCCATTTCCACTCTTGTCTGACTCCATGACACCATAGACGGTTAGCTGCCTCATGACTTTCGAGGCTACGGCGCCATTCGCATTCTCCTCATCATCGCTGTCAAAGTCTTCGTCCTCTAACATCGCGTCCTCTTTTGACCCAACAATCGTCGCCTCCTCCATTGCAAAGACACTGAACTGATTGTCAGACGTCAGTTCAGTGGGCTTGAGGCGCCGCAGTTTCTAGAGTAGAGAAACCATTCTTAGCAAAGGATACATATGTCTCCTCACACTGTATGAATGTCACATACCATTCCTTTCAACTGCTGCCTGTCCAGTCCGTGCTTGTCCAGCATTCTTTGTGCCTCAGCAATGACACTGTCGGCAACTGATGCTACCGAGTCTCTCGACGCTAAACTAGCAAAGCGGTCATGCACATGAAGCCAAAGTAGGTAAAGTTTCGGCACTACGCAACCTTCATCCTGCCACAGCTGAGGACTCGGCTGTCCAAGTGGAGCGGCGGACGCACTTCTGTGTAAACTTGGGCGAAAGCCAGGAAATGAGGTTGGAGTAAAGACCGTTTGGCCAAGCCCAGATGCGCCTGCCGAATCTTTCTGGGGTGTCAGCTGCGATTGCTGTTTGAACCTTTCGAATGGACCCAGCATGTCCACCTCATCAGGTTGCACAGCGCTCGGAGCGACAGGGATGGAAGCGCCCGCAGCAGTGTCAACGCTGGGAGGAACAGCACTGCCCGCGACCGCAGCAGACTGGTTTTGGGCACTTTGCAATAGTTTCATCAGCTGATCAACCTTTTCCAGCAAATTTGGCATGGGGCTGTCGCCTTCCTTCTGAGTAAAATCTCTGAGGATTTTGGTATGCTCCTCAGCGGCCAGGGCAGCACCTTTTAGGGTAGTTATTGCGTCTTGCAATTGGTCCTTCATTTGCTCTAAAGCGTGTATAGTAGCTATACCGTGTAATATCCTGTGCTAGCAAAGGATTGGTGTTGTACCTTTGGTGCAGCCAATCTCCTTGGTGGCTCCTTTCAAGTCAGTAGTCATGGAATCCAAACTTTTTGAGATGTCTCCAGCGCAATTTTCATAGTAATTTTTCAGGCCAGCCACAACCTTCTCAGTCACAATCGTGACTGACTGATTCACAAGCGCTGCAGCCCTAAACAAGCAAAGTCAAGTGTAACCAGTAGTATTTGCAACGTTTCAGCAAAACCAAACAAACGGCGCCTACGTTGTCTCAGAAATGTTCAAGTCGAGTTTCTGAACATTCTGGCTCCTTTTGGACTGCTGCATCTTCTGCCGCACTTGCTTCACAGCGGATTCGGGTGCTTTGCCAAGTTCAATAGAGGCGTCCTTGCTACTCTGTGGCAAATCTTTGCCAGCAATGCGCTTTCCAGGGTCGTGTTGCCCACCGAAGGGCAGCGAAAGGTTGGCAACACTGACGGCAGACACGTTCGGCTTTCCAAGGGTCGCGTCCCTAAACACCCGATCCAATTGCTTCTTAAACTAGATATGCGCGTGGCAAGTTTAAGTTTGCATACTTGAAGTTCATCTTGTCCCCAATCCTTCGGACGTCCCAAGTTGGCTTAGTGTACACCCTCTTATCCTTGTCGTGTTGGTCCAAGTCATAGAGGAGCACTTTGTGATTAAAACTGTCCACCAGCTCAATGACGCAACGGTGGATAGAGCCAGACTCTGCCACCTCACAAAGTTGACCCGCAAAACCGAACGGGCACTCTTTCTCCATTTTTTTGTCACAATTCTCTAGATAGTTGGCCATCCTTAGTTTGGGCTCGTCCAATTTGATATCGCTAGGCAAAGGCGCTTTGAAATCTGCTTTCCGGCAGCGCCAATAGTGGTGGTACTAAATTTGGTTTGAGTAATGGTCAGACACTGCTTAACTTATGTACCAAAAAGGTCAAAACATACATTGCTGTCAGAGCAGCCGCTTTCACTGTAATTTCCTTTGTAATAGACATCACCCCTCCGGTCCACAAATGAACTGACGACTTTTCCAGTCCAGAACTTGCCAGCGTCAGCCACTTGCAGAGGTGTGGTGTCTCTGAGAATATGCCGGGCAGAGTCGGTGTACTTCGTCTGATAGTACTGAACCAAACCTCTTGCTAGCAAAGCAACAAAGTGAACGCTTAATGCCACAGCACATACCTTGTCGATTAAGCGAAACGCTTCCAATTTGTCTTCTCCTGAGAAGCCCTGGTAGACCTTCGGGCTGCCCATCTCAATAGCGTCAATGAGTAGACTCTTTCGACCCACAATCCCAAATGGTCCCAACGTTTCGTTTGTTTCGGAATTGGTGACCGCCTAAACAATACGCTTTCACTAGCAACGTAACAGGTTCTGCCTTGATTACTGTCCAAAAAAGCCAAAAATTGGCCTTTCTAAGCCAGCACATATAAATTGGCCTTTCTAGCAAAGCAGAAAGTATTGCTCACAATCTTGGCCTCAAAGACCGGCATCGGCACCACTTTGTCCATCTCCAGAGCATGATGTTGTTTTGGAAATAGAATCTCCTTCAAAATCGGCATGTATGGAACATTGGTAAGCTGGTACTGTCGAATTGTCGGGAAGCCCTTTGCTCTGTTGAACCCTGCTGGATAGGGCACAGTCTTAGCAAAGCAAGACCCACTTTCAGCTAAACAAGTTTTAGGTTCATTAACATTATAACTTTGTCTCTTGCTAACTAATTACCCGGTGATTCTGCCTGCATGTGGCTGCTTTCTGAGCCACCAACCGGAGCAACAGATGTGCCATCTCCAGAGCCAGAAGCTTGTCCAGTTTGCTCCAATCCAACAAATGTCGGGCTGTTAGTCACAGAGCCTAGACGCTTACAAAATTTAAAATTCTGTAAAAGACAGGCTATTTCAAGCACAAGTACCCAGCTGCTCCGGCTGCTGCAAGTCATCCCGGCCCTCGACAGAAGCTGCTGAGCCCAGGCCAGCTGAAGTGTCCATTTCTCGTCCTTCTGGCGTCGCATCGTCCTTTTCCTGGGACAATAGCACATTGTGTACACAGAAAAATTAAATTAAAAAGACAAAACAACCATTCTTCCACTGTTTTCTCTGGAAATTTCGGCGTTCTCTACGCTCTCTTCCATCTTCTCGGAGAAATTTCCATAAAAAACGCCCAAAACAAGTGAAAAATTGGATGGTTTTATTGAAAAAATCAAAGTAAAAAAGTTTGACCTTCAAAAACCGCGGACAAAGAGAACAAAGACTCAAAATAACGTGCACGTGCATTACATGCTAATGTACAGTACTCTGTACAGTACTCTGTACAACTCAGGCGACAATCCTGTTAGAACCCTCAAGTTGAAAAATGCGGTCAATCCGGGCACTGAATCGAGTGTCCTTTGCTGGAAAAGCAAAAATGACAGTGCACCATTGAAGCATGCACTTGATGTGCACGGCGTCCAAACCTTCAACCGTCGGACAACCCATTGCTAGCGTCGCCCGATTTTATTTTCTAGCAAAGCAGAGTTTTGGAGACCAGCTCTAGCAATGCACAATTTGGTAGACAAACTAGTAGACGACTCAACTGTTCAACTGTTGTAAAAGCAATCTGAATGCGACGCAACGCTAGCAAAGCGACTCTTTCCAAACAACATTTCCATTTAGTAAGGTGCACGTTCAATGCCAACACTCTACCATATCGCAACACTAGCAAAGCAAGCGCAGATCACATAAGCGTACAGCAGCTAAGGAAACCGTAAACAGCAGTCTGTAAACCTTGTGCAAAACTTCTCAAAACTTTAGACGAGCAGTTGACGGCAGCAGCCCTGAAACCAGAGAAGTGCATATCCAATGTGCCGCACTAGAAAAGACAAGTCCTATACTTTGACGGTTTCTAGTGCAGAAACAAGGTTTGGAAGGTCACCTACTCTAGCAAAGCTACTAGTTTAGAAATTGGGGGGTCACGGCTAGGATCCTAACCCTAATCAGTTGCTAGTAATGCAATTCCTTTGCTGGAGATATTTTTTTAACTAGTAAAGCGAATTTTTTTGGGGGGTCACGAGGGGGGTCATGGGGGTCAAGGGGGGCTACGCTTTAAGGGATAGGAAAGCGAACAACTTTGAGTTAGGCGAGTTTTTGCCAGTTTGCAAACTTAAAGTGTTCGTTTGTAAAATGTGCCAAGTAATCGAGCGAAATCAGTCTAGTGGTGGGCGATTGACGTGAAACGCATTGTAAAAATGTTTTTCACCATGAAATTGCAACTTACAAAACTGGGGAGTCTGTGAGCCTCCAAGAACCCCGTTGAGTTGTCGATAAATTCGGCCAAGAAATCTAGATCTTGCACGGCCAGTGCTTCTGTGTACACTGCAGTCCTCGCTGCGTCCCTCAGCCGCCTCAGCTGCTTGACTTCCACCTAAAAGTCTAAAACAATTGGGTGCGAGCGATGCCGCTAATTATTAAAGGCTGATTCACAATTAACGGTCTTCCCATCGGTCTCGGTCTCGGTCTCGGTCTTCGCATCGGTCTCGGTCTCGGTCTCGGACTTTTTGACCCATGCCAAATTGACGACGCGTTGCCTCCGGTCTTTCAATGATCTTCGGTTAAATGCGCGCCTGTCAGCGTATTAAAGAGCGTACTGTGGCCCTTGTTTTCGACCTGTTTCATTTTTTATGCAACTTCCGAGGAAACAAAAAAAGCACACGCAGTAGACGACGGGAACGCACTACCACCAGACAAACAAACAGACATTGTGCGGCAGACGCAGACCGCCGCCAGCGCTTCTGGCCGCCGCCAGGGGCGCGGACGCCGCTACAGGAGCTGTCGTCAGCGCCGCCGTCGACACCGTTGCCGCTGCTGCCGACGCTTTCGCTGACGCTGCCGCTTTTGCCGACGCTTACAGAAAATGTAGGACAATGCCGTCGTGCCCGTCCACCTTGACGTATGCAATGGCGGCGCAGATTTTCCTGCCGCCGTGTCTTTAGAGACGTGCAGCCATGCCGCCGCCGTTTTTTTTTTGATTTTTAGTATAAGAGCAGTCGTCAATTATCCAAGGAGACGGCGCCGCCTCCACCTGTTGAATACGACGCATCGTAAACTCTTCCTTGTTTTCAATTTCGGCTAATTTCCTAGTCGCTTTACCCTCATGCGAATACCGACAAATTCTTTGAGGGTGACGGCTATAGTAAAGCGTGACTACGGTAGCGCGCGCGTTCAACACGAGACCGCTGAAGACCGATGAAGACCGGAGCAAATGTTCAAAGTTCCCAACATCGTCGGTCTCGGTCTCGGTCTCGGTCTTCGCATCGGTCTTCGCTGTTTGGCATGGGAAGACCGAGACCGAGACCGAGACCGAGACCGAGACCGATGGGAAGACCGTTAATTGTGAATCAGCCTTAAGACCCATTTTCCGGGATGCGAAGAGGCGAGCGAGCGACCAACAAGAATAGTTCCCATAAATACTCACGTAAAGTTTACAAATCATCGTGACAACATGCATGTAACGGCCGCAGGGTTTAGAACTTATCAGAATTCTAATTTGCGGACGCACCATCCGCTGTTCTTCGGCGGTCGCAGGCTCTTTCGGAACAAGGACTTCGCAGCAAAGCGCGCTAAAGAATAAGATGCAAAAGGTGAATTCTTTTGTCAGTTAGATTGGACCTCTTCAGTCAACCGCAAACCCAGCACAATTACTGTTGAGGGACCTTTCGCGGAAAAACATGGGCAAAATGTTGAATAAAACCCTCTTTGGAATTAGGTATTACAACTGGACTGCAGAACGTCACTCTATTTCTTTGTGCTCTATTCTCAGGCCCCATGAGTTTGAAGTGACAAGTTCTCTTGCAGCTCCTTTACATTTCTTTACAGGGTGTTTTCTGCCTACCTGGGATTTTAAATAACTGCCGCGTCTGAAGTGCGATTGCTTTAATATTTTGTGCGCGTATAAACAGAGGTTTAGGAAAGGAGATTGAGAAGTTTTAAAATAGACCACAGCACAAATGACGACTGTTGAAAGCTTGTGCCTGTTTTAGGGGGGAAAATCGCTGTTTCTATAATGTTGTATTCGTGCGCCCCTCAACCGAGTGTGATAACAGGAATGCACACTGCTGACTCAACTCTATGGCAAGCCATTCTCAAAGTTTCATCAAGTTTCGTCCAACGATGCAAGAATTCTGTTGAGAAGTTATGGCGTCGTTGCGCGGTGTCACCCAGCAAAGGAAATGCGTCACTCGTCACTACACAACAGTGCCCCTTTTGTAGCCCCACAGATGGGTTGCGGTGGCGAGGCGATAGCAGATTGACGTTATGCAGCAGATCAATCGGTGTGCAATGAGCTATTGTGTGCGATGCTGCTGCGCCTTGCAGTGTGTTGTTGCAAAAGGCATAATGAGTGATGCACTCCCTTCCCTGGGCGACACAGCACAACGGAATCATATCTTGTCAATAGACGAAACTTGATGAAACTTTCAGAATGGCTTGCCATATGCTTGAGTCAGCACGCATCCTCTTGTCACACTGGGTTGAGGAGCGCACGAATACAATGTCATAGAAATATCGATTTCTTCGAAAAACTGGCGCAGCTTTCAACAGTCGCCATTTGTGCTGTGGTCCATCAAATTCCCTAAACCTTCGCAATCTCCTTTCCTAAATCCTTGTTTATATCCCCACAAAATATTAGAGCAATCGCCCTTCGGACGCGGCAGTTATTCAAAATCCCAGGTGGGCAGAATAAAAAAACACACTGTAGAAACAAAATGCGTGCACGCACCCGACAGAAAGACACATCAACATCAGCAAACAGCGAGCGTTTTCCATTCTGAAACTCGTTTACTCGTCTTCTGTCAAACGACGTAAGAAAGGCTCTCTTTTATGGTTGGCAAAAAATGTGAATCGCTACCAGTAATGGGTAGTTAAGTGGGTTGCGAAGCTTGCGCACGAGATGATCAATCATTCACGAAGCGCGTCATGGCAACGTGGCGACGCGGTACGGGCACGATTTCTGGATTGGACTTCGGACCGACCAAATGGATCTACATATCCCCCCGTAGGCGAGTGCTGAATCCGATTGTCACGGCACGGTCTAAATTGCTTGCTATTGCAACCAATTTTAAGATCAAGCTCACGGAACACACACACACACACACACACACACACACACTACTGTGCGTGCGACCAGAATTCCACCCAGCCCAGCATTACATACCTCTGAACGTTGCAGTGATAAACCTAAGTCGCTAAGGCTAAGGTGGCTAAACCTACGGCCGGGTCATCCGCCAAAACTGCCTGCACTTTCTTCAGCTGAGTCTTGTAAAAAAAAACAAAAGAAATTACCGTTCGCGCGAGACGCAGCCCCCAAGAGTGTTCCAAAACGAGCTGGTGCTGTCGTGGGCCGGGATTGCGCTGCTCTTCGGGACGTTTCTTCTGGCGTCGAGGTGGATTGGCATTTATAGCGCCCAAGCGCGGACGCTCTCTGCTCCGACGTCGGCCACTCCCATGGACGACGCCGGAGCCGGCCTCAGGAAAGAAGAAGAAGAGGTGGATTGGCAGGGAGCGAGGCGGCTCCGTGACGCGCCGACCGCTGTGGACGGCGGCGGGCGTACTGCTCTCTTTGCTGATGGGCGTCTTACTGGCCAGCAAGTTGCTGGTTCCGAACAAAGGTCGCGTCCATGAAAAGGTCAACAAGAAATGTCTCAAAAAGTTACATCGCGACGCACAAAGATTGGAGCATACCGCCGTAATTGCCGTTTGGGACTAATTATTTTTCGGTATATAGAAACTTAGGAAGGGAGCTAATTGTAGGGATTTATATAAAAAGGAGAAAGATCGATGTGAGGGAGGTTTCGATGCCGCGGACCACAGAGCCTTTTTTCCATTTTACGTACCCGCACGCACGCACGCACGCACGCACGCACAGGTCAATGCAGGTAACACGCTTTGTGCAAAAGTGGTGCAAGTTCAATGTCGACGCTCGAAGTGCTCACATAGCCATACATCATCAATGTCTGCCAGAGTTTACCAAAAGTGGAACCAGTGGACTTTAAAACTGGTTCATTTAGCTATTTTTTTTGGGAAGAATCGCAGCAGCATCTGCTTCAGTGCCGTTACAAAGACCATGAAGGTTTTCGACAGTCTTTCGGACACAGACTTCGTTTCATTGCTCGTGGTCGACGTTTCGCCTTGGAACGACGGTTCTGCTTGACTGGCCTGGAAGATCAGCAGCGAAAGATCACAATTGTTTTCGTATCCTGCGTACACTGAACGTTGCATGCTGCATCCTGTGTACGCTGAATACCCATGCGTGACATGTACATGTACATGTACACCCATAGATAGGTGCATCCACATGTACCTACCGCCGCTTCCACATCAACGAGAACGTCCACTTTCTCATCGTCGAGCGGTTCGCCTTTTTCAATCTAAAATCGACTTTATTGCGTGCAACTTTTGGTAGTTGTCTTTGATACAATGCGTAGCTTCTAATCAACGCCCACCACAAGATTTGGAAAGAAGGCGCGTCGCAGCATTCCGTCCCAGTCGGCATTCATTGGCTCGTCGGCGAGCAGACACTGCTTGATTTTTGAGTCTTTGTCGATGCTGTGCCACTTGTGGTCGAAATCCGACTTCGTCCATGCGAAAGAAACGGTCAACACGAATTTGGACCAGCTAGTGTAGAGCTTGGCCGCGTCCTCCTGACCCAACTCCTTCAGCACCTCCGCTAATGCGCCCAAATAGCTGCTGCACTTGGAAGCCATATAGTGGCCCCAGGCAGTGTAGGTGCCCTGAATATTGAGTAGGGCGCGTAGAACGCGCGTGTTTCTGTTGTTTTTTTTTCTTAATTCGGCTGTACCTCTTTTCCACCTTCGAACGTATCTTCGAGCGTCGTGCCTTCGTAGAGTTTGCTCGCCGCAGAGTAGTACTCGGCAAAGCGGTAATGCTGCATGTCGCGCCAGTATGAGGCGACTGTAGCGAGTTCAGTGTAGCGCAGCTCGCTGCTACGCATCGTCCATTCGTAGACGATCCCCTCGATCTTCGGCCGCTCCCTCCTGGGAAAGGCACTCTCGATCTCGGCGACCGTGGCAGTGCTGTTGTCCTCGTTCTGAAAACGTTTCGGTGCGGTCAATCGCAAGTGTGTGCGCTGCTGACCTGCCGCGTGTGTCCTTGCATTGGCATACGGTCAACCTTGCATCCTGTACCTCGAATTTGTTGGAAAGGCAAACGACTAAGAATTTAGACCTAGATTTTTAGACTTTGAGAACTTTTCAAACGCTAGTTCGTACTGTAAAATGGGCCAAATAATCGAGCGAGATGTTTTGACCGCTAAAACTCAATTTACCCAATTCCAATAGCCGAATCTATGAACGTCCAAGAACCGCGTTGAGTTGTCGACAAATTCGACCAAGAAGTCCAGGTCAGGCACGGTCAGTTCTTCTGTTTTTGCTGCAGTCCTCGCCGCATCCCTCAGCCGCCTCAGCTGCTTCACCTCCAGCTGAAACAATTGCCGCAAATTATCAAGACACATTTTTTGGGTAAGAGAAAGAGAGAGAGAGAGAGAGAGAGAGAGAGAGAGAGAGAGAGAGAGAGAGAGAGAGAGAGAGAGAGAGAGTGTGAGAGAGAGAGAGAGAGAGAGAGAGAGAGAGAGAGAGAGAGAGAGAGAGAGAGAGAGAGAGAGAGAGAGAGAGAGAGAGAGAGAGAGAGAGAGAGAGAGAGAGAGAGAGAGAGAGAGAGAGAGAGAGAGAGAGAGAGAGAGAGAGAGAGAGAGAGAGAGAGAGAGAGAGAGAGAGAGAGAGAGAGAGAGAGAGAGAGAGAGAGAGAGAGAGAGAGAGAGAGAGAGAGAGAGAGAGAGAGAGAGACCAACAAGGATTTTCCCCCAATAAATGACCATAAATCAATTCCCACAAATTATTGTGACAACATGCATGCGCGGCAAGGTCCACAGGGTTAGAACTTTTCAGAATGTAACTTGCGGACCCACCACGCGCTGTTCTTCGGCGGTCTCGGGCTCTTTCGGGACAATGACTTCGCAGCAAAGAGCACTAAAGAATAAAATACGGAAGGTATATTCTTTGGTTAGTCAACCGACACTGAACGTTAATGTTGCGCGCCCTTTTGCGCAAAACCCTGGGCAAAATGTTGACCGAAACCCCGTTTTCGCCCCTATTCTTTGTGCTCTACTTTCGGGCCCCGTGCGTTTCATTTGATATCCCTTTGTAGCGCTGTCAAGTAATGTCTAAAGTAATCAGAATGGATTAAAAACAAAATGCGTGCACGCACCCGACAGAAAGGCACACCAAAGTCAGTAGACAGCGAGCGGTTGCCATTCTGAAACTCGCGTTGCGTCTTCTGTCAATCAAAAGAAAAGCTGACTATCTACGGTAGGTTGACAAGTAATTGTGCGAGATTGCGTTGTCGAGTTGCCAGGGTCAGAGTGGCAGTCTAGCATGCGTGGGTTGGAGCTGGAAGCCTTGTACATGTGCGCGACGCCATCAATCATTGACGAAGAGCGTCATGACAACGTGGTGATGCGGCACTGAAACTGATTCTCTCGATGGGAACACCCAATGGGATGTTAGTCCGCTCGTGAGCCGCACCAAATTTGCACTTTCTGGTGTGTGTGTGTGTGGGGGGGGGGGGAGGGGGGGTGACGGCAAGATGGTGATGGATCACTGGACCGATTTCTGGATGGGAACTCTTCGGACCAACCAAACTATGTTGTACATCGTACCCTCGTGAGCGGGCGCTCAACACGATTGTAACGGTCTAGCTTGCTTGGTCGCAACTTGCAACCACTTCAAGGATGTACGGTAGCTACGCCACAGACCGCACATGCTTTTCCGAGTGTGAGCAGAATTTCGCCCAGCCAATCGCTTTCGATCGTTGCAGTCATAAACCTATGTCGTCTATACGTAGCCACCTCTATATAGACTGCGCTGATGATGCTTGTGTTTGGATCCAGCAAATTTGCCCAATAAGCGTGCCAATTACTCAGGATGGAGCCACAGAGCGTTGGATATGTATCTACTGCTCCGCCCCCACTTTTCCGAGCCCACACAGCAGCGAAAAAAGTTGTTTCGAAAGAAAAGCGGGGGGGAGGGACGATTGACACTAACGCATGGAAAAAGCGCACTCGGCAGCGAGCGAAGTGTTTGCGTTCGGCTCACTAATGGTGGGAAGCGTCTGGAACGGTGTGTGGACAGTGCGGTCCGCTTTCGGCGCAGAGTCGACTGGCTGCTGGGCATTTCACGCTTCCAGTCGACTGCGAAATGTCACTCGCCTCAGCTGGACGACCTCTCCGACTGGGCGTGAAGACGTACGAGCCGTACACGTACGCGTGCGGCCTGTCGACGCTCGACCGGACGGCCGACTGCGACCGGCCGGGCATGGACAACGAGATTCTGGGCCACGCGCTGCGCTGGCTCGGCCAGCCCTACCAACTGGTCGAGCTCGACCACGTGCCCTTCGGCTCGCTGGAGGAGGAGGCCCTGCTGAAAGGAACCAATGGATCCAACACGGTCGTCGGTCGCCTGCTGCGTCGAGAAATCGACGCGCCCGTCGCATCCTTCACGTACTCAGCGGATCGCCAAGCGCTCGTCGACTTCCCGCTCTCCTTCGCGACCAAGTCCGTGAGCGCGCTCGCCGGCCCCGGCAAGCTCGACTACGTCAGCCGCGCTACCAGCATCCTCAGGGCTGCGTCATCCGCCGGCGTTGGCCAAAATTGCCTGCACTCTTTTCCCTCAGCTGAGTCTTGCAGCGTAACGATCTCAGAGAAACAAAACAAATGAAATTACCGTTCGCGCGAGACGCAGCCCCCAAGAGTGTTCCAAAACGAGCTGGTGCTGTCGTGCGCCGGGATTGCGTTGCTCTTCGCGACGTTTCTTCTGGCGTCGAGGTGGATCGGCAGGGAGCGAGGCGGCTCCGTGACGCGCCGACCGCTGTGGACGGCGGCGGGCGTACTGCTCTCTCTGCTCATGGGAGTCTTCCAGGCGGGACTGGCCAGCAAGTTGCTGGTTCAGAACAAAGGTCGCGTCTACTCCCGTGGCCCATTCCTGTGGGAAGACTCTAGATGCCGCTTCAGAAATCCCACCCTTCCACGACCTGCGCAGCATGGCCGCCTCGGTGAAGTCGGGGGCTCGCCGTCTGTTCGCAGTGGACGAGCTGTACTGGTTCCACAAGGAGATCGCCGTGTCGAACAGCAGCGACTTTCGGGCGCTGCGGGCCGCCACCGACGAGTGGCCCGTCGTCGTCGCGCCCCTCTCGGAAGTACTGCAGCAAATGGTCAGCGGGAGAGCTTTCATCGTCGCGACCGACTACCGGGTGGCTGCCATACAAGAAGGTCGCGACGGGGCTTTTTCGCTGGCCGAATGTTTTTTGCACTTCACAGTTTGGCTAGGATGTGTGCCTGATCTGCGGCCCTTGAGTAAAGCCGCTTGCCTTAGTTTTCTTTGCCATATACAACAACAGTATCCGCATTCAGTTCGGACAACGCAGCACAATAACCAAACTGCTTCCTCTTTTCAGAGAGCTGCGGTCTGCGCGTCCACGCTCTGGACGACATGCCACCCCACTTCAGCAATTTCATATTCGTCAAAGGCCATCCGATCGTAGCCAGGATGAGGATCGCGCTCACTATGACGGAGGTTAGTTGACTGCTTGGAAATTGCCAACTACAAAGAGCTAAAAATCGATTACAGGACTTTCGAAGGCACGTCGAACGACGGTACGCGCGGCCGACGCGCAATTGTGACAGCACCAAACAGTGGTACAAGGACATGAATCCCATTTCAATGCTTCAGGTCTGGACATGATCACGCACGATTGTGGCTCGCTCACTTCGCGCTTTTAGTTCGGCGCTGTCTTCGTGTTACTCGCGGGCAGCTGGGTGACTGCCGTCTACCTGTTTGGCTTGGAAATCTTGGGCATCGTTCACGGGCGACGCGCGACTATTTCGAAAGGATTTGGCGGCGGAGACGGTGCCACAACTGGGAGGGCGCTAGCGCGCGCTTCCTTCACACTCCTCGGGCGAATGAACGGATTCGCAGTTTCCGACGGCATCTCGATAGCGCCAGGCGTGACGTCGACCATGCACCACCGGTGGCTGGCCAACGGAGCCACCGCCGTCGAACCCAACCATCGACTCGCAAAAGACAGATAGTCCGAATCCGATAAAGACCCGCGGTATCGTTGCGCCACTGCTCTGACCTGAACACAAGGCTGAGCCGCTCACTCGGCGTGCGACCTTAGTTAGGCTTTCAATTTCACCACTATAGCGTACAGCGACCTGTCTTGATTATAAAACGAAAATATAAAAAAGTGCATCAGTGTCAACCGACAATTTTAAGGAAATTTCGAAAAGAATTGATTTGCAATTTGCAAACACAGCCTATGCATTTGGTGTTTTCCTGATTATTCTGCACGAAAGAATTAGAATTCTTCATTCTGTCGTAAGATAGTTTTGAAAAGAAAACAGTAACTAACATATTTGCATATGCTAATTTTTGATTTGTGCTTTGTCTTCCATTGTCCTGCTTTGTACATCTGTTGCTTCTTTCTTATTTGCTTTTTTTATGTACAGTATTCAGATGGCACACAAAACTGCTGCTACAGTAGATTGCGAGTCAAACACGCACGAGTAGTGTGGATGTTGTAAGCTAGTCGGTATTGAGCTTTTATTAAAAGTGTTTAGTTAAGTGTCTGTTCATAAGTGTCAGATTCGTTGAACACAACTCTTTCACGTATTGTGCCAACGAAGATTACACAACGGTTTCAACGACATAATCGTCTTCAGGTTGCAAATTACTTGTTTTGCATTATTATTTTCTGTATGTGTGACTACGTATATCTGTTCAGTTACTAGGCTCGTGCCGTCAGAGGTGTGCTATCGACAGAGGAGACAGACAACAGCTAATTCAAAATGGTCTTGGCGGATTTGGGGAGGAAAATTCGGAATGCGATCGGTTCGCTGGGGACGGCGACCGTCATCAACGAGGAGGTACACTCGTGCGTGCGTGGGCGTTGGCCGAGACTGACGGAGAAAGGCTACTTGTTGCTTAATTAATTAACTGCCCAGGTGCTGACGGGCATGCTGAAGGAGGTGTGCGCGGCGCTGCTGGAGTCGGACGTGAACATCAGACTGGTGTCGGAGCTGCGCCGGAACGTCCGCTCCAAGATCGACTTCGACGAGATGTCGGGCGGCGTCAACAAGCGCCGTCTCATTCAGAGAGCCGTCTTCCAGGAACTCGTCTCCCTTGTCGATCCCAGTACGCACGCACTCCTCCTCTGCCTTCCTGCTAACCTCATCGCATCGCTTGCTCGATGCACCACTGACTGCAAGACTGCACCCCCATCGACTTTTGAAAAATCCGAGATTCACCCCCCGCCCCCCGCCCCCCGCACCCCCCCCCAGCCCACCCCAGCTTCGATGGTCAGTTACACTCCCTGGAGTTCCACTGTCAGTTTGAAAACTTTACTTTTGTGCACCTTTTTCTGTATCAGTAACGTTTTGCTGTAGCGAACTCAAATACTTACAGTGTATGCAGTGAGTGAAACGTTTCTGGGGGATCAAAAAACTGTAAGGAGAATGCTTTCGGAGAAGCCTGGCCATTTTGACTGGACTAAAGTGGTACATGGCTGAAATCCACACGGAATAGACCGTGTGTGCGGGTTCAGAGGTGGAGGCATGGGCGCCGACGAAGGGCAAGCCGAACGTGCTCATGTTCGTGGGCCTGCAGGGCAGCGGCAAGACCACCACTTGCACCAAGGTGGGCTCTTGTCAGTCAATATAAATTAATATTTTATTTTGCAAGAAGCAGCGACACAGTGCATGGACCGTAAAGCACGCGCGAGCTACGAGAGGAGGTAACACTGTATCACTATCAGTAGCGAGGGAAGGTGAGCCGCCAACCCACCCGCCCGGCACGGATTTGCGTCCAAAGCCGCGACACCGAAGCAATGTGTCGTTTGTCTCTGCTATGAGAGGGTCTCGAACCAGCGACCTTGCGATCGCTGGCCCGTCCCCCTAACCACTGCGCAAGTGAAGGCTGCGCGTTGCTTCAGCTGGCCTACTACTACCAGAAGAAGGGCTGGAAGACGTGCCTCATCTGCGCCGACACCTTCCGCGCGGGCGCGTTCGACCAGCTCAAGCAGAACGCCACCAAGGCCCGCATACCCTTCTACGGCAGGTAAGCGCGCCTGCGTGTTGTTGCCTCGCCTGACACGCTCGCACCCCCTCCCCCCCCCTGTACGCAACGTCCCCCGCCCAACCCCCCCCCCCCCCCCTTCAAACTCGGCACGTTGGGAGTACGGTGGGAGGTGACTCCCCTCCTGCACCCCTGACCCCACCTATGTCCCAGAGATAGAAAGTCGGTTGCATGCGCCTATGCTTTTGCCTCTTCAGCTACACGGAGGTGGACCCTGTAGTGATCGCCGCTGACGGAGTGTCGAAATTCCGCGCGGACGGCTTCGAAGTGATCATCGTGGACACGTCGGGCAGGCACCGACAGGAGGACTCGCTCTTCGAAGAGATGCTCCAGGTTCGTTCTAGTTTATTTGGACACACGTCTGCTGTGGCAGTGGGGCGAGTGTCTACTCTGCCGCATGAGCCAGTCGCCCTCTGAAGTTCGTGAAACGCGCAGGTGGCGAACGTGACGCGTCCGGACAACGTGGTCTTCGTCATGGACGCGAGCATCGGCCAGGCGTGCGAGTCGCAGGCGCGCGCCTTCAAGGACAAGGTCGACGTCGCCTCCATCATCGTCACCAAGCTCGACGGACACGCCAAGGGCGGCGGCGCCATCTCAGCGTCCGTCCGTCCGTACCCCCCCCCCCCTCAGCCCCATCCCCCACGCCTGAAACTGGAGGACCCCTCTGGAGTCAACCCTCTGCCAGGATTTGTGTTGCACTGTGAATTGTGGTCGATTGCGGCATAGTGAATTTTCACAAAACCACTGCAGATGGTGGACTTGTTCTGTATGTCTTTGGCCGTAGCTAGTGCCTCTAGACAGGAAAGCGTCATGGAGACGGTACGCTCTACGGATCATTAGCGGCCTCCCAGCTTTGCCCTTAATCCAACAACACCCCGCCTTGTCCTGACCCGTTTACCAGTATTACCCCCCCCCCATTTCCCATGAGCATGCAGTTTGGTTGCAGGGTGGCGGCGACAAAGAGTCCGATCATATTCATCGGCACTGGCGAGCACATTGACGACTTCGAGCCGTTCAAGGTGAAGCCGTTCGTCCAGAAGCTCCTGGGCATGGGCGACATCGAGGGCTTGGTCTCCAAGGTCAACGAACTCGGTCTCGACGACAACAAGGAGCTGGTCAAGCGGCTCGAAAAAGGTCCCCCCCTTGCCCCCCCCCTCTCGCGTCGCACACATCTGGACACAATTCAGGCCAGTTCACACTGCGCGATATGTACGAGCAGTTCCAGAACATCATGAAGATGGGTCCGTTCAGTCAGATCATGGTGAGCGCGTGGCAATTTCGATTTCCTGAACGGTGGGGGGGGGCGATAAGCGTTGAAAGAACGGCGATTGCAGAGTATGATTCCGGGATTCGGTCCCGACTTCATGAACAAGGGCAACGAGCAGGAGAGCGTGTCTCGGCTCAAACGCCTCATGACCATCATGGACAGCATGTGCGACAAAGGTGCGTGCGTGCGTGTCAGCGTTTGCCTTGGCCGTATCTGCTGTAATCACGCTAATTAGAACCCCTCTAATTAGCCCCTCCAACGATGCATACATGGGGAGGGAGGAGATCATCCTGGGGGTGTAAGAAATTTTGAGGGGAGGGGGACAGAAGGAAATGTGGGCCAAAATAGGGTCTAAATAGGTACCTAAAATAGGGTATAAATGGCGTTATATTGCTGTCTTAGGAAAAAAGGCTGACAAGAAGACAAAATACGTTCAAGTTTTATAATTGCGTAATTGTGAACAGCTTTGAAAAGCTTTAGAAATTGGCGGGGGGCGAGGGATCGGTAAAGTTGCAGCCGGCTGGTTGGAAGTGGGGGTGATAAATAACCCCCCCCAAGTTACAAGCTTCAGTAATGTGCCCCAAATAATTAGCCGCCTCCCCCGGTGACTAATTAGATGCGTTATGGTATTGGCCTCAGAGCTGGACAGCGGCAAGGCGACGGAGCTGTTCAACAAGCAGCCGGGCAGGGTGGTGCGCGTCGCCCGTGGCTCTGGGACGTCCGTGCACGAGGTGAAGGAGCTGCTGCAGCAGTACAAGAAGTTCGCGGACATGGTCAGGAAGATGGGCAGCATCAAGGGCTTGTTCCAGGTGATGCGCACCTCCGATTCTTTTTGGGCGGCATTTCATTTCGGCAGGTGGTAAATTCCAACTTGACCCACAGTCAAATGCAATTTCTGCAATTTGCCCCTCAGAAGTTGCATTTTCCTCACTTCCCAATATTGGCCCTCCCCCCACCATTGCATCGTGCCCTTGTGGTGGCGCTGCGAGCTGCTGAATCCATTTGGGCGTTGCAGGGCAACGATATGTCCGGCAAGAACATCAACCAGGCGCAGATGGCGAAGCTGAACGCGCAGATGGCGAAAATGATGGACCCGCGCGTCCTGCAGCACATGGGCGGCATGGGCGGCCTGCAGAACATGATGAAGCAGCTCCAGAGCGCCTCCTCCGACATGTCTTCGACGCACCAACATGGCTCCAAGAAGTCCAAAAAGTGACCCTGTGATCCGTCCTCAGCCCCCCATGTGAAAAGGTGAGAGCTGTGTATCTATGGTGGGTCGTCGTTGTGGCTGCGTATTTTCCTCTTGAAACAGTGCCAGTGAAGGCTCGCGCCCGTGGAATCTGAATATTGACTGCTGACAATAGTGAGGAAGCACTTCTCCTTCAGTGGATTGTCTGGGTGCTGCACTTGCCCTAGATTGGGCGGCCCTAGTGGGAAGGTACCGTAAACCCTAAGGCCCCTGGGCAAACAAGTGCGTCCTACTGTATGTGGTGTGTCGGCGACACACCAGTATGCATTCTGCACACAGCGCGTAAATGAGCATGGAATGATAGTGCCATCACGTCTGTCCACCCAAGTTCGTTCCAGTTCCATTGAATTTGAATGCTCTAGGACGCGAGGTTTTTTTTATAAGCATGGATGTTTCCACTGAGCGTTCTTGACATAACGTCATAAAGAGTACTGTAACACTTTGAAACTGCATTCCAGGGCGTTAACTCTGCCTTAACTCTTCGACGGTTACGACGGCACTGACCTGACAGTTCCGGCCAGGTACGGTAGCTGGCCCTCTTCCCCACCGTCATCATAGGAAGCAGTTATGAACAACCGCGAAATCACTTCCCCCTCCAACGACACCACCCACACGTGTCATTTCGCACGTAGGTATACGTTACACACCATATTCTACAGGAGCACCGAAGTGCGCTCTTTGCTCCTAGTGCGGTTCCGCTAACGTCTCTTGTAGGGGCAGGGCGCGTGCGCTGAGGACGAGCGCTCGCTCGCCGTGTTGTGTCTCACTGCGTCTCGTCGTTGAAGTTGTTGAAGACGTCGCTTGCGGGCGGCGGCCGGATTAAGGGGTCAGCAGACGGGTGGCCCGTTCCATTGCACGTCGCCACTGGCGTGACACGAAGACGAGCCGATAAGCGCTGCTCGCCGCAGCCGTGTCATCTCAGTTGCATCTACGCCGGGTACCGTGTTGCCGCCTCCGTTGTCCATGTCGACTTTTTTTTCGGCTCCGCGCGGATAAGGTGACCGGCACGCCGCAGCGACGGCGTTGCGCGCGGTGTCGACTGTCACTTTTCGCTCGAGCGCACGCTTGCCCCACTCCGCGCGCGGCCCAGACGCAACACCGTTTCCACTCTCTCACTCTCTCTAGCCGCCTACGTGACACGTCTCGAGAAGCAGACGATTTGAAAATACGTGGCGATGGCGGTGACAACGACGACGACGACGACGATGAAGAGACGAGCGAAGGTGCTCGCGAAGGAGGACGAGCTGAAGCTGATCAGGGACGACGACTACCGGGGCGACACCGACCGGCGCAAAGTCTGCCTGCTCGTTGTCTCTCTCTCTCTGTCTAGTCCGGCGGTGTTTCGACGTGGTCGTCGTCTTCAGGGCAAGGTCGTCTGGTTTCCCAACGTCCTCTGGTACTTGGGTCTGCACGTGCTCGCGTTCCTGGGGCTCTACATGCTGCTGGCCAAGGCCATGTGGAAGACCTGGGCCTTCTGTGAGCGCAGAGCCGGGGCGACTCTCGATTGCTCGGCCGCAAGAAACGTTCAGAGCGCCCCCCGTGTCTAGGCTACCTGATGTACCTGATGAACGCCCTCGGCATCACGGCCGGGGCGCACCGCCTCTGGTCGCATCGGACCTACTCGGCGACGCTGCCCTACCGCGTCATGCTGATGCTGTTCAACTGCATCTCCATGCAGGTGCGTGCCGTCCAGAGCACGGGTTCTAGGCGTACTGAGGCAGCGTTGCTAGTCTTCCCCCTTTAGAATGACGTCATCGAGTGGTCGCGCGACCACCGCGGCCACCACAAGTGGTCGGAGACGGACGCCGACCCGTACAACTACAACCGCGGCCTCTTCTTCTGTCACGTGGGCTGGCTCATGACCAAGAAGCGACCGGAGGTCATCGAGAAGGGCCGGACGCTCGACCTCGCCGACCTCTACGCCGACCCCGTTCTCCGGTTCCAAAAAAAGTAAGCGACCTCCCCATCCGTCCCTGCCTTCCAGTCGTCGCTTGCTTCTCGCTCCCCGCCGCTCCCGCGCCTGCCCTACGCGCCTGTCCACGAGTCCGGGCCGCGCGTGCGAAAAGTCGTCTCACCAGTGTCCCGGGCCGCACTTTGCCCCTCGTCCGTCCGTCCGTCTGTGTCAACACGCGCGCGCCGCACCGACGGGAGACGACGCGCGCTCGTCCGCTCGCAGATTCTACATGCCGCTGGCGCTGTTCTGCAACTTCGCGCTGCCGACGCTCGTGCCGGTGCTGGCGTGGGGCGAGGGCTTCTGGACCGCCTACCTGACGGCCGGCGTCTTTCGCTACGTCTGCTGCCTGCACATCACCTGGTGCATCAACAGCGTCGCCCACTGGCGCGGCCATCGGCCCTACGACCGCCGCATCAAGCCGGCGGAGAACTGGCTCGTGCGTGCCTTCCTTCCGTCCTTTCGCTTGCACCTCCTCACACTCACTCGCGGCGCTGGCGTCCCGGCGTCACGCGGCGCCGTCGACCGTCGGCGCTTTGCAGACGTCGGTGGCGTCGATAGGCGAGGGCTGGCACAACTTCCACCACACGTTCCCGCACGACTACAAGGCGGCAGAGATGCCCTACCTGCTCAACTTCACCACAGCCTTTATCGATTTCTTCAGCCTGTTTGGCTGGACCTACAGGCGCAAGGTCGTCTCAAGCCAGGTACGTGCCTGCCACGCCCCCCCCCCCAGACGGCACCAGCGACGCAAGCGTCCGACCTCTCGCTTTCAGCTCGTTCAAAAGATGCGCCAAACGCACGGCGAGTGAACAGAAATCCGTCTCGGCAGTCTACCGTAACCAGTTTTGTGATTGACTCAACTCACGTGCTGCAGCGGTGCGTGGCGATTCGAGGGCAAGCAACCATGTTCACGATCCACGTACCGCACACGGCAATAGCGGCGCGTACCACTACCACTCCAACAAACACAGCGTTTAAATCTGGCCACGCCCACCGATCAATAAGTTCGCTGTTTTGGCCAATCACAACAGAAAGAAGGAGACGGAGAAATGCGATAGACAAAACGACGACACGCACGCGCGCGCGACAAGAGTGGGCCATCACAGCGCGACCGCCGGCTGAGTTGGTCGACAGAACAGAGAGACAGGCAAAAAGAGGCAAAATGCGCGCTGGAAACGCGACGACGCAGTTTAGAAACGACGACGACGACGACTAACCCAGGAACATTTCATTTTCCCACAGAGGCAGCCAGCCACACCGCGGTGCTCTGCCATTTCCAAAGGACAGAGAGCAGAGACAAACGCTGTGCAATTCTCTCGCCTACTCAGCACGCGACGCTAATTTTTCACTACGACTGCGAACGCTTGAAAACGCGGAGGTGAGATGGATGGAGGCGTGGACATTGCACAGAGGAAGAGGACGAGGGGGGCGGGCTTGGTTGACCCCGTCAGCTTGTACAGTGGCCGTTGTGTTGTTGTGCCCGCGTCAACTAGGGCTGCGCCGGGGTGGGGGCTGGGTGGTCGTGGTGCGCGGGCGGCCGCTCGTCCAGGCCCAGCGCGTGTCCATAGAGACGCCGATCCAGCTCTGACCCGTCCGTGAGTAGGAGTGAGGCGAGTCGACTGGCCGGCAGGTGCTGATGGAGGGGGTCGCGCAGCCGCCTCAGGTCCAGCTCGATCTTCTCGACCGCCTCCTTCAGCCGGTTGTACTGGCGGATGTCGAAGTTGTGCCGCCTCGACAGTCGGTGGAAGTGCACGAGGAAGAGACGGTTCTTCGCCTCCGGGTAGTCGTACGTCTGAGAGACAAGCGACAACCACTAGCGGTGATATCGCCTGCCGACGACGCAGCAACGGCCATACTGGAGTGGGGGGGGGTGGGGTCGAAAGTCACCACCCAGAATTGTTTCAAACTGTCGAAATTTGCCTCAACTTTTCAACAAGGTGAGTGTATTTGCACACTTTCTAGTGTTATACGACTCCAAAAAAACGTTATTTTTGACCCACTTTCGGCTCGGGCTATTTACCCCCCCCCCTCGGTCAGACCGGTCCGGCGGCAACAGTTATGGGCCCCCACCTGCTTGGTGAGCACGAAGTAGGCGAAGACGCCGACGACGGAGGAGAAGGTGGCGAAGTAGGTGACGGGCTCCATGATGTCCCAGGAGTACTCCCACCAGGTGAGGCGGCCAAAGAGGCCCATCTGCAGACTCAGCGCGCCCAGGCCCGCCCACACGAGTCGCGTGCTTCGGCGCTCGCTCGCCTCCTCCAACGTCGCGCGCGTCTGAACTCCCAAGACACGCGTCTGTGCCCCCCCCCCGTGGCATTCGAATGCCATACCTCTAGCCGGGGCTGGCAGAGTGGGGGGGGGGGCTAAATCGCCAAATTCCGGGGGGGGGCACGAGAACAAACAGTGGGGGAGGTAGTCGGCCATTTTTTGACTTATATTGGTACTTTTTGATCAAAAATGGGTATAAATAGGCTCTAAACATTTAGCTGTTAGCTGCTCATATAACACTGAAAAACACCAACATTTACTCACTTTTATCGTTTTGGTGAAAATACATTCTGGGGGGTCGGGGGGGGGGGCGGTATTGGGTGGGTGTTGGAGAAATAGTGGGGCCCCAAGCCCCCCCCCCCCCGTTACAGGTATGGCGAAAGCGATATAGAAGCGGCCCACGTGTCCGCACGCACGCACGCAAACGCATCCGTGCCTGCTCTAGCGGGGCCAGCTGCGCCCTGTACTCCTCGAGCTTGGCGAGGAGGTCGCGCTCGAGGTTCAGCTTGAAGTCGTCGACGTGCAGCGACGAGTAGAGGCAGGAGACGGTCGCCTTGACGTCCGCCAGCGTCCGGAGCTCGGCCGACCTGCGACGAACGCTTGCTGCAGGCGACACACCGAGGGTGGGGAGGGGGGGGGGGCACGCACCTTATATGCTGTTCGTCTGCGGTGTCTACAAGCAGAGCGGGAGAGGGTGGCCCCTCGACGGTGTAGCGGTCGTCGTTGACGCGCAGCACGAATTCGCCCGACTGCAGCACGTGCTCCAGAGGCGTCGAGTTCGACACGCGCGTGCCGTCTGAATTCAAGAGAAAAATAAAAGTGTCGCTGTGTAGTGCGATTCTTTGCGCGTCTGACGAGCGAAATCGCACCTATGCAAATCACATGCTAGCAGGGGGAGGGGAGGGAGTACAGGGGTGGGAGAAGTGGACCTTGCAAAAAGATGGGGGTAAAGTACAATGGGACATTTGTGAACCAAGATCGCGTGTTAGTTGCATTCTTCTCAACATAGGATCTAAATAGCGCTATTTGGTGTGGCATTTTCTGACGATAGAACGCGTCGATCCATAGGTGCCCACGGGAATTGACCTAGGCCAGGGGAGGGGTAAATGGCCAATTTTCGGAAGGTGGGGGAGGGTAATTCGGGGAGGATTTTTTGGATGGATTTATTTCATAAAAATGTCGCCTAAAATGGTACGTTTTCGCCTATAAATTAGCTTAGAAAGGCTCCAAATGTGATCTGAAAATCAATTATAGTCTAGCTACTAAAAATGGCAGAAACAGCGCCACAGGAAACATTTGTGCCATTTTGACTTGGAAAATTGGCTTGAAGCTCTCGAAAATGAAAGCCAGGGGAGGGGTCATTCCGAGTCTTTCAGGATAGGGGTCCACCCGGGGAGGAGCGGCATATACCACTCCTTTCTCTCCACTGTGGGGGCGTATGCGTTGATTCATGCGAGCGAGCAGACAGAACCTGTTTTGTAGACAGCAACGAAGTCGACACCGTGGTCTTCAATTCTCACGTGTTGGCAAAAGTCGCCCACCTGGAACGTTGCACAACACACAACGCGTACAAGGCGTGTAAAGAGAGGCAAGGTGATTCAATCTGTCACTTCCGCGCATTGTTGGATAAGAAATGAATAGAAGTACCAAAGCCGAAACAAATGGATGGAAAATAGCACGTATTCGATTTCTTAGACTGGAATAGTGCAGTTTTAATGAAAGGCAAATCATGTCCATCAGAAAATGTATCAGAAGAATCCGTGAGATTGCAGCTCTTGTTCTAATATTTGCACAACATGGAGTTATAAATTATAATGGTTTTGTGGGTCCGTTTCGCACCGTCTGTGAGATTGGCTTGAGAGCGAACTGGCAGAGCTCGTGACGCGAGGGCAAGGGCAGGCGGACGACGGGCAGGCCGTTTTCAAATCGCATTCGCTCCAAACGCGGTAGAGCAGCGGCCGCTACACGCGTGTCAACAAGCTGTAGTGGTCAGGGCGCAACGCAAGCAAGCCCGAATACCCATGTACCTGTACAGTAGCCGACTCGGAAGGACCATTTCGGCGCCAATCGCGCGGCCGCAAGCAATCGCGCGCAGCAATTCATTTCGCACGTTCTATAACGCCCATCCAGTTACTAAGGCTCCCTCAATCCCCGCCAACAGCAAATGTCAACAAAGCCCTTTGAATCACATCGTTCGATAAGTGCCAATTGGAGCGCAAAATATGTAGGATCGTAATGGTGTGTAGTCATACGTGTACTGTACACAGCTGTTTCATTATTTTTATTATTTACGCCAAAGAATAATGAAACGGTTGTGTGATGAACGAATTTCCTTGTTCTGAACGCTGGAATAAAAACCCACTGTTTTCCCTCCCTACCTCAAAAAGGTCTGCTCAACCCGAACTAACTACTGTCTCCAACATCTGAGAGGCCCCTTAAACAATTATAGATGTCTGTCTGTCTCACACGCGTAATGCCAATGGACCAATTTCCTAGGCCCTGGCCACTGGATTAAAAGCCCACTGTTTTTCGCCTCCCCATCTTAAAGAATAGGGCTGCCCCTCAATCTGGGCTCGCACATTTAGTAAATTCCGGCAGCAACATCTGAGTGGTGTTCGTCAAGCAATCATCGATTAGCAACCCAGCACAAACCTACCCTCAATGCGAATTGGCGCCAGAACAACAAAAAGTAACCAGCGATTGCACATGAGATCAACGATTGCACCCAAGAACAACCAATGAGATCAACGAAGATCTGATCAGATCAGCTTTTAGACCAAATTTGAGCAAAAATTTAAACAGATGTCACCACTTCAAAATGCCAGGACGAATTGCGCAAGTAGATAGATGGCCGGGACTTCAGCTCGCCCTGCGGCGCGTCGCACCTGCCGTAGCCGCCCGGGACGTAGACAGCCCAGCCGTCCAGAAGGCCGTCCGTGTTGTAGATGAAGACGTTCACGTCGAGCCAGTTGGCGATGGCCCAGCACTCGAACTCCATCGCCCAGGAGCCAAGTTTACGGAGATCGCCACGTCGAACACGGACGCTCTTGCCGTTTTCGACCACGACGTCCCACCGGTTGGCCAAGTACTCTTCCGCAGAGGAGAACTTGTCTGCGTAGTCACGCAGGGCAGGCCAGTTCTGCACAATGTACTCGCAAATCTCGCGACGGACGACCGCATGACATTGCTCGCTGCCAGATAGGAAAAATCAGACAGCGCGAAAGAAGCAGTCGCCGCCGCCGCCTGTTGCGCGGCAGATGGGCGGCTTTTTGCTGCTGAAGACGGTGCCAACAATGGATCTGTCAGAGGATGGTCCGATTAGCTCGATTTGAAGATCGCGGCACATGCGGCGTTGCCAATCCAAATCGGGCGGCGAGAAGGAGTAGAGCTGCAGAACAGTAGGCGGAGCAGACTCTGCCGGCCGATTCGAGGGGACAGCGGCAACAGCAGCAGCAGAGGTTCCACGCAGCCGTTTCGCCGCTACAGCGGGTGGCACTTTCTTGGCCAGTTCGCCTGCTTTCGCTGCTGGAAGCGACACAAAGCAAGCATGCTGCCCAGGTACCAACAGCCCAAAGCAAAGCCAAGAAAGCAAGGAGAGGAAGCAACGCAAAACACGTCACTCACCCTCTCTCCTGTCGATGAGTCGCTGCGCTTTCCTGGTTCTCTTCCCTTCCGAGTCGAGGTCGGCCAGCAGATACTGCACTCGCTCCAAGTACGGATTGGCCAGCAAGACGCGCTCCCATCCTTTCAAGAACAATTTCGCCAAACAATTTCAAATCACCTTTAAAAATCATCCTACCGTACTGAGCGCTTCATTATTTTTTGCTGCATCATTATTTTTTCCACTGTTAAACCGTTTCGTGTGGCACGTTCATGAGATCTATAACTATTTCTAGCGCATTATCTTCATTATTCTGCGAATTTCACTAGGTTCACTAATCGCTTCATTATTTTTTCACCGCTGCTTCGTTATTTACGCCAAAGAATAACGAAGCAGAATAACGAAGCATTACACACTCGGGTGAACGCGATCGTAATAGAGAGCGCTGCGTCCCGTCCATTATTATGTTGGGGCGTTTTCGGTCACGTCTTGGTTCCCAAACACCAACCACTGCAGAAAGGTTTTATGCTGCTCAAACGACTTCACTGCTCCGCCCGCCCGACCTGATTGATTCTTCTTGAAGGAAAAAGAGTTCCTTTTGTGCCACACGACCGCCAGATTCTAACACGAACGTACAGATACAATTGGGACGCATGAAAATATTGTTAAAGTGCTACATGTGGTCCGACCGAGCGCGCGTGCGCCTCCCAGAGTTTGTGTAGACGAGATGGCTGTAGCGGTTAGCAAGCAACTGAGCGCCTGATTCGGCCAGCGTGTTTCCGACAAAGCGCTGCTAGCTTGTGCCTGTGGTCGAGCGCGCCGCGCTAGGTGGTCGTTGTTGTTGTTGTTGTTGTTGGATTGGGGGCAACGCTAGGAGGGCGTCAAGGGGCCATATAGCCATCTCCACGAGGCCTTCCAGTCTAGAGCCGCATAATTAGTCAAAGACAGTCTGAAGAACGCCATCTGTAATCTAGGGCAGCGACAGCACGGGAAAATCCATGGATAAGTGAGGACTAGTTTTTAGCGGAGGGGATCTCTCAAGAATCGAACCCCAGGACCGTGCACGCAAGAGAACGATTCTCCACCACTACGCCATCCGCTGCCCGCTAGTCTGGCCCACTCCATGTGTCGAGCCAAAGCACTAGCTATAGCTACCAAAAGTGCCGAACAAGCCGCCTGTCGACCGCGCTAGCAACAGTTCCACCAGTATTCTTAGGTGGGGCCGACGGCGGACCTGTGTCATTCTGAAGGCTCTCAACATATGTTCGTTTTAATTTGACTCACTGGAGGAGTTGTGCACTCGTTTGCTTCTTTTGGGAACTTGTATACCTACACTTTTATGCTTCAGATAATTTCGATAGCTACCTCCTTTTTGGCCATGCCACTGCTCTTTGGTAATGATGAGGGTGAACTGCTCCCAGTGACCAAAAGATATAAAGGTGTGCAAGCCTTCAGACGAAAGAGGTACAATTATGGAAGAATTCCAGGGGGGGGGCAAGCATTCAGGAACTGGGCGTGCAGGGCAGGCGTGGAGGAAAGGGGTGCAAGCCTTAATAAACGACCTTCCACGCCCATGCACGATCAGCCGGCGTGACAGGGGAGTCATACCTCATGAAAACTACCCCGGCGATCTGGCGTGATTGTTTTGGCGGCACAGCGCAGGAAGCGGCAGCGCAATCTTTTCGAATAACCCAACCGTCCGCTCAATCCGACGAGCGCAGTAGCTAATCGAAAATACCAGAAAAAGCGCGCCGCGCGCGCGCGCAGAGAGAACCGGCCGCGCCGCAGCGCAGACAGCACGGGCGGCGTGGCGGAGCAGACAGCACCGGCGCCGCAACGGCGTCAATTTCCGTGGCGGCGCGCAGGTGCCGACCTTTTCGGCGGCACGTACATGTACCTACGCGCGTACGAGCGACTGTCTGGCGTAAGCAGGCGTACTGTACCTACTGCGCCAGCACAGTCCGGGCGACAAAGCTCTATGTTCTACGCTATACTCTACTAACGGCCAGGACAACGCGTTCACAGTTGCTTCTCCGGCGGTCGCAGGAGCGCCGCCTTCTTGTGGCCGCGCTTGCGGTCGCGCGCCGTCGCCTTGACCACCCGGTAGAAGTTGCGCGCCGTGCTGGAGGCGATCGCGTGGAGCAGGAAGACGGCGGCCTGCAGGAGGTAGGGCGAGAGCGGAATCAGCGCGAGCGCCAGCAGCAAGGCGATCGCGATGAAGATGGCCGTCTCCCACCAGCCAGTGAACCAGCTCGTGATGCCTTTCAGCACGTCCAGGCTGAGGTCGGCACCAGTTGTCGCCGTCTTGTTTCCCATGACGATCGTTCTTGAATTAAACAAAAGGTCTTTTTCGATAAATGCCAATCGTCCGTTCAGCATAAAGCTCGTTCGCCCAGCCGGGCAGTCGACGTTGCAGACTTCGGCCACTATTGGTTGGCCGAAGCTCAGCGTCACACTACCTTTGTTACCAGTGGCCGTGCAGGTGGCGCTGAACTTGGCTGGTCCACAGTCGATGTGAGCCGTTGCCTTGCCGAAGTCCGTCTGACAGCTGTAGTCGAGTTTGGCTCCTGTGATACAGCTGTAGCAGCCGCCAAAGTCCAGAGCTTCCAGGTTGCAGATGCTCAGCTGATGTTGGGCAGCCACAGTCAGTCCGTCCACTGTGAGCTGCAGTTCCATGGCGGCGTTGTAGTCGAACTCCGCCTCGACATCTTTTCCAGCGCCAGACAGCTGGAGCCCAGCTGTCGTCAAGGGCAGCCAGCTCTCTTTTTGCCTTTTGAATACTGCTTCCAGGTCTCCGTCAGTGCAGGTGCAGGAGACGCGTGGGTCGCTTTTCTGACAGTCGCACACTGTTGTAGGGATTTCGCAATCAGCGGCGGCAGCTTTGGAGAGACTACCACACTGTAGAGCGCCGATAGTTCCCGCAACAGGTTGGCCGCTGGCAGAAGTCTCAGTGACGATTGTCTCTTTGCCATTAGTCAGGAAGCTGCTTTTGAGGATTGGTGCGGGAGGAGACGTAGTCGAGATCAGTGTCACTTGGAGGTTCTTCCAGTTGCTTGCTATGCCAGGTGTAAGGTGGATGCGTTGTTTTTGGGTATTGCCCTCAGTGGTCAGAGTGACGTCTGCCTTGAGATTGAACTTCCAGACTGGGCAGCGGAATACTTCGTAGATGGTGTCAGTCAATGGCTTGGCATATACTCTGTAGTATATGCAGGCATAGGTCCACCACCAGCATCCACAGAACGGTCCTCCACAGCCCTCAGCGCAGTATGTGTGGCCTGGATTGTCATTGGCCTCGCCGTCGAGTTCAGAGACCTTGGAGCTGAGGCTGACGTCTCCACACTTGTTTTCGCTGTCGCAACTGCCCATTGTAGGGCAACGCTTCACCACCTCCGTTTTCATTTCAAACGAGCGTGTGTAGTAGTCGTTTTTCGCTTGGCATTTCAGGGCCACTCTCTTGACGATGAAGGTGAGGGTGCCCATCGGAGTGCCGCTTGGGTCCTTTAGAAACAGGCAGGCCTCTTTGTAGATGCTCAAGTCAGCTTCACCATAGGCTTTGATTGGAATCTCTCCTTCATCCGTGAGGAAGTACGGCAGCTCCGTTTCCTCGTACTTGCAGAACTTTGTTGACTCTGGTGAGCAGTCGTGTTTCTCGCAGAATTCAGGAGTGCCGGTCTGCTTTCCGCTGCCGATGCACTCGAAGTCATCGCTGTTGTGCTGCACCCAGCGAATACTGAGGCTCTTGACGAGCACTTTGGTGCCGTTGACGAGCTGGATCATTGGTGTTGTGAAGTGGATCGGGCCGTCACTGCATCGCTCTGTCTTGTGGAAGGAGCAGATTTGTGGCCTCGCCCGTTTCAGCACCACGTCGACGTTTACTGGACGGCTGAGCACGTCCTTCCACTTGTTCAGGTTTTGGGCGCAGTGTGTGGCCCATGGTTCGCAGACACATCTTTCCGTACATTGGCCCTTTCCATCAAGGTGGCCATTGATGCAGCTGCTGCGTTCCCAACACAGTGTCTTGTCTGGCAGCTGTCTTATGCTATAGCCTTGGGAGACGCAAGTGGACGACCACAGCTTGATTCCCGTGTTGTTCTGTCGGCACGGATTCGCTTCTGAGCCCGCAGACTCAATCGAGTTGCCTGACAACTTCGGACTGGCACTGGGCCGGTTCAAGAATCTGACCAAGCGGCTGCAACTCGAGCCTGAGCTGTTCAGCAAGTACAAGGCCATCATTCACGACCAGATCGAGCGTGACATCATCGAAAAGGTTCCAATCGACGATGCGGACAGCACCACTGTGCGTCACTATCTGCCACACCATCCAGTCCTAACTCCGACCAAGACTACGACTAAAGTTCGGCTAGTTTACGACGCGTCTGCAAAAACTAGTAATCGTACCTGTAGTCTTAATGACGCTTTGTACCGAGGACCAATTGAACTCCCAGAACTCGCCGGCCTGCTGCTGCGCTTTGCGCTGACGATGAAGGTGAGGGTGCCCATCGGAGTGCCGCTTGGGTCCTTTAGAAACAGGCAGGCCTCTTTGTAGATGCTCAAGTCAGCTTCACCATAGGCTTTGATTGGAATCTCTCCTTCATCCGTGAGGAAGTACGGCAGCTCCGTTTCCTCGTACTTGCAGAACTTTGTTGACTCTGGTGAGCAGTCGTGTTTCTCGCAGAATTCAGGAGTGCCGGTCTGCTTTCCGCTGCCGATGCACTCGAAGTCATCGCTGTTGTGCTGCACCCAGCGAATACTGAGGCTCTTGACGAGCACTTTGGTGCCGTTGACGAGCTGGATCATTGGTGTTGTGAAGTGGATCGGGCCGTCACTGCATCGCTCTGTCTTGTGGAAGGAGCAGATTTGTGGCCTCGCCCGTTTCAGCACCACGTCGACGTTTACTGGATGGCTGAGCACGTCCTTCCACTTGTTCAGGTTTTGGGCGCAGTGTGTGGCCCATGGTTCGCAGACACATCTTTCCGTACATTGGCCCTTTCCATCAAGGTGGCCATTGATGCAGCTGCTGCGTTCCCAACACAGTGTCTTGTCTGGCAGCTGTCTTATGCTATAGCCTTGGGAGACGCAAGTGGACGACCACAGCTTGATTCCCGTGTTGTTCTGTCGGCACGGATTCGCTTCTGAGCCCGCAGTGAGGCTGAGAAGAATGACGCCTGCGACCATGAGCAGGGTGTCCAGGAGGCGTCGTCTTCCGTTTGGTCTGCCCACACTGCCTCGCAGCAGGCAGTCTCTCTCCCTTTGCTGCTCCTCCTGTTGCACCGACTCCGTGCTTCTCTGATTGGGCAGTTTCAGTGAGGCCAGAGTCGTGAGGTGCGTGCAGTTGATTGAGACCTTCTGGTCGTCGATCTCCGCGCTGTCTTGCATTTCGAGTGGATACATCAGATTTATCGGTCTGATGAGCGTTCGCTTGCTTGGCAACGCCACCTCCGCTGAGCGAACAGCGCCGTCACGACTGTAGATCAGCCGCGAGATTCGTCCCAGCCTCCAGGCGCCGCGCGGTTGGTGGTCCTCCTTGAGGAGAACGACTGAGTCTGCTTTAGGAGGGCAGACCTGGACGCTGCGAGGATGTCGGTGTTCGCCGTCAAAGCGCTCGCGAAGGCTTTGCAGGTACTCAGTTTGCCAAAAGTCCCAGAAGCTGTCCAGGCATCGCTGCGAAGTGCGGAAGAGTCGGAGCAGCTTGTCAGCCGAGTTCACCTTGGGCACGTAGGCTGCGTCGTCAGCGTCCTCTTCCAGGACAGGCGTTCCCAAGTGGCCAAGGGGGACGAGGAAGTCGGCTGGCCGTAAAATGGCTGGCGAGTGAACGTCGTCTGAGATGTAAGTGAGGGGTCGCGAGTTGACCACTGCCTCAGCTTCGCAGAGCAGGGTCGCCAGCTGGTCGAGGTTGACCATTTTCCGACCGATGGCCTTCTTCAGCCCAGACTTGCAGATGGCCACCATTCGCTCATATACACCCCCCTGCCAGGGGGCAAACTGAGTGATGAAGCGCCAGTTGATTCCCTCGCTGGCGCAGTAAGAGAAAACGTCAGCAGACTTCAGACCGGTGCTGCAGGCCGTGTCGAATGTCTGTTGTGTCAGAGTGAACTGAGGTGCGTTGTCAGAGATGATTGACGTCGGCTGTCCTCGTCTCGCGATGAATCGTCTCAGACAGTTGAGGAAAGCTTCTGCCGTCATGTCCAGTGCGTGTTCCAAGTGTACCGCTCGAGTCGAAAGGCAAGTAAACAGGCAGATCCACACCTTGCGTTTCTCAGAGCCGACTCTGACCAGCAGGGGGCCACAGTAATCGACACCGCAGTATTGGAAAGGTCGCGCTCTGATGCTCCTCTCAGTTGGTAAGTCAGGCATTGGAGGAAGTTTAAACGGGGTGCCTGACACTTTCTTGCATTGGACGCATTTCGCCAGTCGACGTTTTACGGTGACTCGGCCTTGTGGAATCCAGAACTGGCTTCTGATGTTGCTCAGAGTTTGCTGGACACCGCAGTGGTGGTGTTTCTGGTGCACGTGATCGATGACGAGACTGGTCAGCCAGTGCTGCTTGGGCAGAAGAATTGGATTTTTTGCATCTTGCGTCAAGGCAGAGTTGTTGAGACGTCCAGCACAGCGCAGCAGGCCGTTCTCGTCTTGGAAGAGGCCGAGTTGGCGCACCAATGGTTTTTGCGACTTCTGTCGGCAGGCGACGGCGTTGACGACGTCAGGAAGTGCCTCGCGTTGCGCTTGCCTCAGCACGACGAGTTTTGCTGCCTTGTAATCCGTTGCAGTGCAAGAACCAGTGTCAGAGATGTGCTTGAACAGCTTGCCCACTGTCGTCTTGTGGTTGTCTTGAGTCGTGGGCGACAGCTTGTTCCAGATTCGCTGTTTCAGGAAGCGAAGAATGTAGACAGTTGCGCCAAGCAGCCGTTTGAACTTAGAGAAGCGCTGCATCTGTAGTGAAGACGGCGATGTGACTACTGTAGTCATCGTCTTTGTCTGGTAGAATGGCGCTTCTTTGGTCTCTTTCTGAATCTCCTGCAGAAGTTGTGGCGTAAT
This sequence comes from Paralinhomoeus sp. GSCO2_6, assembly GCA_030248085.1. NCBI lineage: Eukaryota > Metazoa > Nematoda > Chromadorea > Monhysterida > Linhomoeidae > Paralinhomoeus > Paralinhomoeus sp. GSCO2_6. Next base: position 42,271 of record JASAMY010001447.1, on the reverse strand, counting down.
TTCTGGCAGATTCCACTTCGGCCAGTTCTCCTTGGACAGACAGAGCCATGACGGACCAGTCCACCAGAGAGTGTGATCCTTGAGCTCGTTGTAGGAGAGGCCTCTGGAAGCGCAGTCGGCTGGGTTCTCTTCAGATGGCAGATAGTGGTAGTGCAGTTCCTTGTACTCCTTGATCTCGTTTATGCGGTTGCGCACGAATCTGCTGAGCGGCTTGGTTGTGGTAAGCCATTTCAGGACGCACTGGGAGTCGCAGAAGACGTCTAGCTCCAGCACGTTGGCTTTCAGTTCCTTCTTGACGAAATTCACGGCCCTGACGCCGATGAGTAGTCCCAGCAGTTCCAGGCGAGGCATCGAAATGCCTTTCTTGGCCAATCGCGTTTTCGAGAACAACAGGTGGACACCAGCCTTGTTCTGGCCGTTGACTCGCAGGTAGACGACAGTGGCGTAGGCCTTGGAGGAAGCGTCGCAGAAGACCGCCAAAGAGTAGGCGTCTGTCTTGGCCGTGGCGCCGGTGAAGCGCTGTAGAGACAGCTGACCGATCTGTTGCAGGCTGTCCCGCAGATTCAACCAGTCGGTGAGTAGGGTGCCTGGCAGTGGGCTGTCCCATTTCACTTCCTCTTCCCAGAGCCGCTTCATGAGCAGTTTGCCTTTAAGGACAGCAGGAGCGACAAAGCCCAGTGGGTCGAAGACGCTAGCCACGGATTGCAGCACCTGCCGTTTTGTTGGTGCCATGTTGTCCACCGTCTCGATCAGTGCCGGTGTCCGCAGTTGCAGACTGTCAGTGTTAGTGTTCCAAATCATGCCAAGGACTTTCTGCACAGCACCAGTAGCATGATCAGCTGGAGAGATTGAGTTGAGGAAGTCCGCAGAATTCGAGGTCCACTCTCTCAGATTCATCGACGCATTGTTGAAAATGCTTTTGGACTGCTTGTACAATGAGATGGCGTCACTGACTGTCTTTGTGCCCATGAGGACGTTGTCGACGTAGACGTTGTCTGCGATCTCCAGGGCCAGCAGGCTCTTCTGGCTTTTCAGGTGATACTGTAGAGTTGCCTGTAGGAGAAACGGGCTGCTGACAACGCCGAATGGAACGCGCTTGAATCGGAAGATTTGCAGATTATCTTCTAAGCGCGGCTCGTCATCGTTCCGGTACCAGAAGAAGCGGGTCAGATCCCTGTCTGGCTTCTGCAGGCCTAGTTGATGGAATGCTTTTTCAATGTCAGCAGTCACTGCGATGGGTGAGAGACGAAAGCGCAGCAGCAGGCCGGCGAGTTCTGGGAGTTCAATTGGTCCTCGGTACAAAGCGTCATTAAGACTACAGGTACGATTACTAGTTTTTGCAGACGCGTCGTAAACTAGCCGAACTTTAGTCGTAGTCTTGGTCGGAGTTAGGACTGGATGGTGTGGCAGATAGTGACGCACAGTGGTGCTGTCCGCATCGTCGATTGGAACCTTTTCGATGATGTCACGCTCGATCTGGTCGTGAATGATGGCCTTGTACTTGCTGAACAGCTCAGGCTCGAGTTGCAGCCGCTTGGTCAGATTCTTGAACCGGCCCAGTGCCAGTCCGAAGTTGTCAGGCAACTCGATTGAGTCTTGCTTGACTGGCCACTTCACGTGATACCTTCCCTCTTCATAGAGCACAGTCTCATTAAACTGACTGATCGCGTGATCATTGTCACAGAGTTCAGGCGCGTCGGTGATGCCGATAGTTTCGAGGTCCATGAAGTCGTGCAGGCGTAGCGATTGCTCGTGCTCGTCGTCGTCCATGTTGAAAGTGATCGCCGGGCAGGCGTAGGTGTTTTCTCCGGCACAACTCTTGCCACCGAGCAGAAGGCCGAGTTTGGACGGGAGCAGATACAGGCCAGATGGCAGCCGTCGTTTTTCGCCTGAGTCCATCATGTCCCAGAAATAGTCTTGGCCCAGCAGAATGTCGGGCTCGAAACGCTGATCAGTCACGGCTATGGGTTCAGCGAGACACTGCTGTGGAACAGTGTTCAGAGTCGTGATGTCGTCTGCAGACAGCTGACCTTTGGTCATGAGCCCAGTCAGTTGATCGAGCACGTTTGCTTGAATGTCGATACTGGTGCCGTTCTTCAAGAACAGCTTGAAGAGAACGACTTGTGATTGGACGCGTTGAGGCTTCTGACCGCCAAATGTGTGGATGGACAGCATCTCTTCAGAAGTTGGCTCAAGTTGCAGTTGATTCATGAGTCGCCTGGAGATGAAAGTCTTTTGACTGCCGCAGTCAAGGAAGATTCTCGCTTCGATGGGCCTTTGGTCGGTCTGGACCGTTGTTACAAACGCGTTTGCAGTGAGCAGATACGCTCCTCGTCGGTCAGTGTGGTCGACTTTCCCGACGTTGACTTCCTTGACAGGTGTCTCGTTCTCGCCGTCGACGCCAGTTGAGTCGAAGACGCCACTGCTAGTGATCGTCGTCGTGTGAGATGAAGTCGTGTTGCCTTGCCGGCCAGGAGGGGCCGTTCGTCGGAAAGAGGCACTCGGGCGCCTGGTCAGCTGGGCGCCCTGGCGTGACGTGAACAGGTTGGGGCAGAGAGCCCTCGTGTGCTCTCCAAATCGGTCGCAGTGGTAACAGCGTCGAGGATTCTGACACTGCTGTGGCGAACAGCCTGATTGTAAACAGACGAAGCAGCGGTTCTGCTCTCGCAGTCGTCTTTGGCGTGTCTCTATCGTAGGAAACTCTTGGCACTGCTCGTTGTAGTGGTAGTTGCCGCAGAAGATGCAGGCCGAGCGCGGCGTGGACTGACTGCCGCTGACCGCCTGACTGGCTGGTCCACGAGTCGCAGGACGAGACCAATTCTGTCGTGGCTGCGGTTGAGCATGGCCAGGTGGTCTGCCTCGGGGCTGCCGTTGTTGTGGCGGCAGTTGAGTGATCGCGAACGTGTCCGTACTCGATGGGGGCCGCGCGCCAAATTGAAAATTTCGCGCACCCCTGAATGGGCGACCTCCTCGAGGGCGAAATGAAGTCCCAGCAGCAGGTAGAGAGAACGCCGGAGGACCAGGTAGAGGCGGCTTGGCGACGCGGTCGACGCGCTCCTGGACGAGGACCAGCTTGGAGAGAGCGTCGCGTAGAGCGGAGAGGGTCCAAGAGTCGGTGGCGTCGTCGTGGTACTGCTCCTCCAGCTTGAGCAGAACAGGATGAGGCAGCTTTTCCAGGATGATGCTGGCCAGCGACTGATGGTCGAAATTCTCGCCAAGTGTCTCCAGTTGACGGCAGGTCTTCTCGACGGAGTCGGAGAGTGCGCGCAAGTCGCCGCGGTAGCGACCGGCGTGTGGCAGCTTGCGGAGCTGCACGTAGAGGGCGTCCTTGATAACGCTGTCGCTGCCGAAGCGCCGTGTGAGAATGTCGACAGCAGTACCGTAGTTGTCGTTGTTCAGTGCAAGTCCGTCTATGGCTTGCAGGGCCGCGCCTCGCAGAAAGCTCCTCAGATATGTGAACTTTTGAACGGAGCTGATGGTCTGGGAGTGGACGCTGCTGGAGAAGGCGTCCCAGAACGCTCCCCAGGTCAGGGGATCACCGGTGAAGATTGGCATGTGGAGCTTGGGCAGTCGGAGTAGAAGCGGCGGCGATGCAGCTGTACCGCCGGCGGCTGCACCAGCAGAAGACGCGTTCAGCGCGGCCGAAGCAGCTCCAGAGGGCGCCGAAGCGCCGACAGGAGGCGAGGCCAGAGGGGCCGCCAGGCTGCCGATCGTGTCGTCGATGTCGGCAAGCCAGTCGCGCAATGTCGACAGGGTGTCTTGCGCGGCAGCATGAATCAGAAGAAACCCGGTGTGAGGGTCATTGGCGAAGTCGTCGTAGATCTGTTCTTCAGCCTGCAGTGCGTCATCGTCGAGATCCGCCATGAGGTTAGCCCAGGCGGTGTTCTTGGCGTCCAACAGAGAGGACGCGCGCTCGATGCAGTCGAGTCGCTGCAGAAGGTGGCGCCGTTTCGCCTTGAGCGCAGTGAGATTGGCCTCAGGTGTGGCCGTGTCGTCGAGCAGCGGTGCAGGGTCCTGGAGGGACGTGAGGGCCGTCTGGAGGCGCTGCCGAGTGGGCCCGATAATCTGCCGTAGCGGGCCAGAGGGCGACGGCATGGTGAGCAGCAAAGCAAGGGAACGAGGGTCAAACAGCTCGCTTCGCCATGTTTTGGCGGCACAGCGCAGGAAGCGGCAGCGCAATCTTTTCGAATAACCCAACCGTCCGCTCAATCCGACGAGCGCAGTAGCTAATCGAAAATACCAGAAAAAGCGCGCCGCGCGCGCGCGCAGAGAGAACCGGCCGCGCCGCAGCGCAGACAGCACGGGCGGCGTGGCGGAGCAGACAGCACCGGCGCCGCAACGGCGTCAATTTCCGTGGCGGCGCGCAGGTGCCGACCTTTTCGGCGGCACGTACATGTACCTACGCGCGTACGAGCGACTGTCTGGCGTAAGCAGGCGTACTGTACCTACTGCGCCAGCACAGTGATCGATCGCACATGCACACCACACGTGCACACCGGCCGCACGTACCATCATCAGCGGCAATTGCTTTGCGCTTCCATATCAAATTTTGTAACGCAGAGCCAACAACAAGAATCTTTGTTGCAGTGATTCGGCAGGCACGCGAGCCAAATAGATGATAGAGAAAGCGCACCCAAATGATTGGCTGGACGCGTACGCGGACGCTTCTGGAGATTCGCCCGAAATCGGCACACTGCGTTCTTGACTCCCCAACCCCCAAAGAGTTAGGCTTAGTTTTAGGCTTTTGCTTAGGCTTAGGCTTCGCTTAGGCTTTTGCTTAGGATTAGGCTTAGGATTAGGCTTTCGCTTAGGCTTGTGGGTTGGGGGGGGGGGTCACAGACGACGAGATCGCACCCCTTGACTTGTGGGGGGTGGCTTCTTCAAACTAGGAGGAAAGGAAAAAATAAATGAAATGAAAAAAAAAAAGAAATTATAAAATTTTTTTTTTTTTTTTTTTTTTTTAATAATTTTTTTTTTTGTGTAGAAATAATTTTTTAAAGTATTATTTATTAAAGTTTTTTTTTTATAAAAAAAAATATTTTGTTATTTGTTATTCTGTGCGTCGGGCGAAGTGCAGAGGATGTGTGTTATGAGGGGTGGGGGGTTGTGTGTGTGTGTGGTGGGGGGTGGTGGTGTAAAAGAGGGCGTGGTACGGGGGGTGCGCTGGGGGGGGCGGTGGTAGTGTATGGGGCGCGCGCGTGGAGGGGGGGGGGGGGGGCGCGCGGCGGACGGGAGGAGGGGGGGAGGGGACGGCGCCGGTGCGGCGGGGGGTCTCTCTTCCCGTCCCGTCCTTCTAGAGTGGGAAACAAAAAGGGGCTGCAGTTAATTTCTAGTCACAGAACGCTATTAGCCCCGAAGTCAGTGCCGAACACTTTTTAAGCTTTTTTCTCAGAAACTTCTCGTAGTTCGCGTGCATCGCTTGCTATTGCAGTGTCACAGGTGTCTCCATGTCGCTGGCGGAGGAACAGAGTTCTGCGGCGGTCGTCGAGAGTATTTACTTCCGGCTAAAAGGCAGCTCAGTGATAAGACGGTCCGACCTGCTGACGTCAACTTCTGACACCACTCCGCACACGTTCGCCGGTCTCAAGGCGTCGACAACGGCCGTGCAGATTTGCTCACTGCCGCCCTACTTCACTGAGGTTGCCGCCCATGGCTTTGAACTGAAAGCGTTCATTACTGTGTGTGTGCGTGTGTGTGTGTGTGCGTGCGTGTGTCATACTGTAACTGGGTCTGGAAGAGTGGGGGGGGGGGTGTCTGGAGCAAAAAGTGGGGGGCCAGCCATTTTTTTAATTATACTGTTACTTTTTGGTCAAAAAATGGGTATAAACAGGGTCTAAACAGTGTTATTTAGCTGTTTTATGGTCATATAACACTGAAAAGCACTGAAATACACCAACATTTACTCACTTTTATCGTTTTAGACTGAGTGAACATCCCTTGGGAAAATTCTGGAGGGGGGGAGGGTTTGGGGGGGGGGAGTTGGGTGGGTGTTGGAAAAATAGTGCGGGGCCCCCCAACCCCCCCCCCAGTTACAGGTATGGCGTGTGTGCGTGCGTGCGTGCGCGCGCGCGTGCGTTCGCGGTCCCATGGGTCGAGTCGAGGCCAAGGAGGCTTGGCAGAATCCCAAAAGACTCGGGATGACCCCCACATCTGCTGGCCTTCACTATATGAGGCCCAAGCTAATTTTGATGTCTACGAAAAAAACAGCAACAAAATTTCTTGGTGGGGGGGGGGGGTGACCTGGTTACGTAATGTTTACCGCGTTTAGGAAGACGTCCGCGAGCTGTGTGGTCACGTTGGCGCACTCAGTAAGGTAGAGACAAAGATCCTTCATCGTCAGTTGGGTTCGCTAAGCCCAAAGGTAGCTTTTAGCTCAGTCAGTTCTTGCTTTCGGTGGCATTGTAACTGTTGTGTGTCGTCTTTTTCAGATCTTCACTGTGCATTTCGACGGCCCACTGAGAGTAGGATGTGGTACAAGCGAGTCCGACGCAATCGAACTGTCATTTGGCGTGGACGATGCGAAGAAGCGACCCACCTTTCGATTCCGTGAGTTTTTGTGTTTTTTTGTTGTTGTTTTTGCGTGGTTTTTGGTAGGATCATCATACTTTTATATGCTGTTTTTTTTAGAGATGGCCAGAGCCTATAGAAAGCGGTTCCCGAACATGAAGAAACTGAGAAAGAAGATTGAGCACTACATGTCCAAGTATGACGAGAATGAAGAACAGGTTGAAATATTGGGACACGTATACGTGCCAGGGGGGGGGGGGCAGGTGGTGGTGGGGTCAGGTTGTTGTAGAGAGGGGTTGGGGGCATCACCACCTCCACCGGCCATGGTCGTCCCGCTACTTTTGCAGGAACAACCTCCTCCCTGGCCATCGCCATCCCGGATAATTTCCCGGAAACCCCCTCTATATATTGAACGAATTGGGTTAAGTTGGCGTGTTTTTCAATGTTGTATGACCCCTAAAAATCCCCAATTTACGTCATTTAATGATTTAGTCCTTATTTTCGACCCATTTTGAACCTCGACCCGCTCCCCCCCCCCCACTGGCTTCATTCAGACTCTCTACACTCTATTTTACTGCCCCCACTTCTGAAAAAAATCGGCCACACCATTGGCTGTACTTCAACTTCGGTAGATTTCGTACTTTCTTGAAAAACTTCGATTGTCGCCTTCAGACTAAGAAAGCGCTTCGAAAAGGTGAAACTGAGCCGGACGAGGAGGGCTGGATTACGGTCACTTCTGGTCAGTTCCTGTCGTGTTCTTCCAGTTCTCACTGTGTCACGAGCAACATAGCGTGCAGGCAAGAAGCGCGAGACGCTGCCACAAGAGGTGACGACGACGACGGGGGAGCAGGGTAGTGGCGGCGGCGACTTATTGCAAAGTCTGCTACCCGCGCTGAAGTCGACGCGTCCGCCTCAGTCGGACAGGAGAGAAAAACGGAAGCGAAAGAAGATGGCTGCGGAGGCGCACATGCCCGCCTTTTACAAGTTTCAAGCGACCGATCAGAAACTCAATCGTACGTTCTAATAATCGTAAAAAAATAATAAAACAATGACGCAGTAACTACCCTTCTAGATTTGCGAGATCTTAAAGCGAAGTTCGAGGAGGACAAGAAGAGAATAGCCAGAATGAAAGAAAACAGAAAATTTAGACCACTGTAATAGTGGTGTGGCTGCAAGTGTTGTATGCGCTGTTTGTTCAGTTTAGAAGTGGATGAGTAGTGGAGATTTTGGTGACATTGCCTAGGTGTTCAAATGGCAGAATCTGCAACATTTTGGAATGTATTTTCCGAGTGTTGGGGGTTGTCCTCCAGTCAAGCCTGTGAGCCTTCACCCCTACCAAGCCCCCCCCCCATCCAGAATTTTACTGAAATTTTCCAGCTTGTCTACAATTATGAAAAGTAACGTATTTTTTGTCTTTTTCAGTGTTTTTTCCTTAGAGCTAAATAACCCATTTTAACTAATTTGTGGACCAAAAAGTGCCGATTTAGACACTATTTAGGTACATTTTCCATTATTATGACACCCTCCCCATTCAAATCTCTTACCCGCACCCCACAGAATAGTCTCAGACTTCAAACCCCCAGACCTCCTTCAAAAACCGATTAAGGGATAACCATCTTGATCAATATGATATTGTTGATACGATATTGATCACCAGCCATGAATCACTAAATCATCTCTATTGCCCATTTTGTAGCAGCTACATTCTAAGATATTTTCTTGGTTTCTTGTTGTAGATCACATTCATTTGGTTGCTACCAGGATGATTGCTAGAGCGATCGCGCCAGCTACATCGAGTGTTTTCTTCTTGTGCCAGTGGAGGTTGACAGCTTGACGCATCCAGACATGGCGGCGCTCCACTCCGTGCTTTATCATCCTCTCAACGTGCAGCGCCCCCTTTTCCACGCTTGGTATCAGGTTGTCCAAGTAAATACTTCTCAACTTCTTTGCGTTCTTTTTGAATGACGGATTCGTAACAACGTTCTCCATTTGGGCATAAATGTAGTCAGCTGTGAGATTCCGTTTGTAGACGAACTCGCCAATTCCATGTCGGTACTTGATCTCCATGGCATTGTTCAGTTGCTCTGCAAACAGCGGCATCACCAACATTGGTGTACTGGCGCATATGGCTTCTTTTGTGCTGAACGCTCAAGTTGAGTTTTACCAGCTCCTGGGTCAGCTCACCGTTCACTCTGTCACCTTTTTAGTCCTCCATGTGAAAAGAACAATACTGTTTTGGCATGATGCAGGAGATCATTTTGCGGAACCCATTCCATTAGCTTGATGTGCGGTGGCAGCCCTGACAGCCTTTTACCATCTAAAATGCATGTGAGGTCTTGGACGCCATGATTTGCTGGACGCGCCAGGCAAATGCTGTCTGGGCGCCTTTTGCCTGGTACATCCCAGCAAAAGGTGTCCACCCCCAAGCGGATTCATTTTGCGCTCCATTTGCTAATGTACTAAAAGGCAATGCGGTTAAAATTTGCAGGTGGCTGCAAAAAAAGGTGAATATGTGGCGCTATTTTGTTTGAAAAGTTTGAAGTCCAGTTTGAAAAACAGGGGTATTAATCAAGGCACGCCTCAAGCCACTTACGCTTTGCAGCTGATCAACTTCAATTTGAACAACCCGTGTATAAAAACTGAACCAAACGCAGCAACACGTCACATATTTGGCATTTTTTGTACGAGCCACCCTCATTCAGCCAAAACGCAACAGCAACCCTTTCACATCTCATCTCTCTCTGACAATGCATGGCCATTGGCCATTACCATGGACCTGGCACAGCCAAACTTCCTGGATAAATAATCGGCACCCTGCTAACATTTGTGACATGTAAGTTGCCACTGCAGTTAGTGATGTTTAGGCAATGCATACATACTGTACTGGCTCCATTTGTCATTCCCCTTTTGGCGTTTCATCCAATGATGACCTACAACGTTTGCATAGTGCAATGCAGCATTTAACATCTTGTGCGTGAGTGCATGCGTGCGTGCATGTGCTTGCTTGCGTGCGTGCGTGCGTGCCTGCGCGCGTGCGAGCCTGCGCGTGCATCGTGTTCCATGTGCAAGATTATGGGGTCCTTCCTGTCTGTCTCACAACCAAGTGGCATTCTGTCATGCGGCATATGTGAATGCAGTGTGTGTAGGTCCTAATAATTGCCACTGCACCATCGTATGCACGCGAACACAAAAAATGCCAAATATGTGACGTGTTGCTGCGTTTGGTTCAGTTTTTATACACGGGTTGTTCAAATTGAAGTTGATCAGCTGCAAAGCGTAAGTGGCTTGAGGCGTGCCTTGATTAATACCCCTCTTTTTCAAACTGGACTTCAAACTTTTCAAACAAAATAGCGCCACATATTCACCTTTTTTTTGCAGCCACCTGCAAATTTTTCCTTAATTACAGTATGCCACTGGTGAATTATGCGCTATGCTGACCTCTATAACCCCATATAATTCGGTAGTCTTTCATGCTTTCAAACGCAGTTCTGAGTTTTTCAATGACATGCCAGGGTGTAACACTCCAGTTAACGACAGATCCGAATGCCACCAAAATAGTGCCCTTTGAATGTGGATCTGCTACAAAGGACTCGAGTTGACTGGACAGTGGTGCAGCAGGCCTGCAGTTTGCTCCATAGTCCGTAATTTCGTGTCCTGTTGGTGATGGTGCAAGGAATACACCTGGCATGTCGATGACAATGCCTGATGCGTCCTTCATTGCGATATTCCAGGAAAAGTAGTCTTTGGAATTTTTCAGAATATTTCTGCTTGCCATGTAATAGAAACCTTGCAAGACAGTGTTTGCAACTGACGTGAAGCTCCAGAAGTCATTGAAACTGTGTATACGATGGGTAAATTTTTTCACAGACCAATCTGGACTTCGAGAATCGAGAAACAATGGTCGCTCTATTCCATAATTTATTTCAAGTCCTGCGTGCACTGCCTGAATACAATTAACGAATTGGTTTCTCATCTACATACAATATATGCCTCTACGATTGCATGCATGCTCATTGCTCACACATACACATATGTTGCGACACACACAGACACAAACGAACCATGTGTGGAAGCATGATGGTTGAAAAAACAAATCCATATGGAACATCTTGTTTGTTTAGAAACGCAGCCGAAATACCACAAAGTGGAACCAACGGGTCAACGAGTACTATGTCCCATTGTTCTGCTTGAACAATGTCAAGGTATTCATTTTGTTTATGTGCAAGGGTGTCTCGGCAATGATTTTCAATTACAGTCAATCCTATTGTCATTCCCAGCAAAGTAGTACCACTCCTCCAAACTATGTCCACAAAAAGCGGTTCCTTTTCAAAAGGTTGAGCGCTTTCTTGAGTGCTGCTGAGAAACTTGAGCTTCACACCATAAGTAGGTGACACTGACATTGGCTCAGCAATGTTTGTTACGGCTGTCACGCTGTGGCCTCTTTCAACCAACCTGCAATTGATCAATGCTGTCAAAGTGCCAAAATCAGAGTAAAAGTGCCATTTGACTGTAGGTTTGTACACATGTTCGTACTATTAGTCTTGGGTCATTCAGACAGTCAAGTACACTGGCCTCTTCAGAAGAGGCATCGCTGAAAGCAGATGGCTTTTGGAATCAGGCATATTATAGAATAAAATTTTGGAGCTGTCAGTGACATGATGACAACTCAACAGTACTAGTGCAAGAATTAATGAGTGGGATAGTCGCCACATCTTTAGGCGTGTCACACGGTTGCTTACTATACTATGTTTTGGGTCTGTGCACAAAACCGCACAATTATCATGCACCCTGTCACCTATGGTGAGCAAACAGTCGAGTACTTGTCCTTATCAGTCAGTTAGGGGTATGCCATGCTTATGGCATTGCACATCTATGCCACTTCCAGGTTCAAACGCTCTCACCCTATCCCCCTCCCCCCATACCTGTGACTGAGGGCATACCAGTAAGCGGTAAGCCAGTATAAATACCTAGGCACCTTTTGGACACACTATGGCTGACATCGGGTATGTCTAGTTATTTTGGCGGTTGCTGCTGGCCACAACAGTCATTTAGACACACTGGCCTCAGAGCATACCCGTAACTGGGGGGGGGGGTTGGGGGCCCCCGCATAATTTTTCACCCTACTTCCCCCAAACCCGCACCGTCCCAACCCCCCCCCCCCCAGAATTTTCCCAAGGGATTTTCACTCGGTCTAAAACGATAGAATTGAGCAAATTTTGGTGTATTTCAGTGCTTTTCAGTGTTATATGACCATCAAACAGCTAAATAACACTGTTTAGACCCTATTTATACCCATTTTTGACCAAAAAGTACCAGTATAACTCAAAAAAAATGGCCAGCTACACCCCCCCCCCCCACTTTTTGCTCCAGTCACCCCCCCCCCCCACCCCAGAATTCGGCCATTTACTCCCTCCCACTCTTCCAGACCCAGTTACAGGTATGCCTCAGAGGGGGATTTTGCACTGCACTGTGACAGTGTAAATGCCTATGTGGGTACCTTCATTGACAAATACAATGTAAACAGCACCACTGAAGGCATTTTTTTGTCATTGCAAAAACTGTGAGAGTATTGCGTGTGAGAGTGCTGCGCGCGCTGTGAGTAAATTGCTTTAGTCTGACGAGGTAGGTAACAGTCTAAATGGGAGAGCCAAGAGGGTGACTGGTGGAATAGTTATGTTTTGAGTGTTGGTGAGAGGAGGAGCTGTTACCGACGTGCGTGCGTGCTATTCGCATTACGATTTTCAAACGCTCCAACCACCACCTCAAATAGCTACCGTAAGCCCTATAATTACCCCCCCCCCTCACCCCCTATAATTATACACCCTCCTGCGGCTCGAACAAAACAATTAGCCCCCACGTGGAGGTGGGCTATTAATAGGGTCTACAGTAACTAGACACTATTTAGGTACATTTGTTTCCCTTCTGGCACCACTCCCTCTTCAAATCTGCTCCCCCAGAATGGTCTCAGAGCACCTCACTTCAAATACCCGGTTACATGTATGACTACGATGATACCACACGTGACATGCATGCACTGCGATAAATGTTATAATGACCCATTGCACTGCCATTGTCCTGATGAATGGAAAGGTTATACATAGTTAACTATACAACACCAACATAGCATCTAAATGGCGTTATGGCGTTGCCAGGTGTTGATCACATCGTTGCTGTTGATCACATCGAAATTGTTTTCAAATTCAAACATAAACAAACCGATTTAATCAAACAAAACAAAACACGATTTCACTGCTGTATTCTTCGGTTGCTACGCGTAGATGTGTGCCACACGTGTGATATTTTGGTGCTATTTCATTTGGTTGCTACCAGGACGATTGCTAGAGCGATCGCGCCAGCAACATCGAATGCTTTCTTCTTGTGCCAGTGGAGGTTGACAGCTTGACGCATCCAGACATGGCGGCGCTCCACTCCATGCTTTATCATCTTCTCAACGTGCAGCGCCCCTTTTTCCACGCTTGGTATCAGGTTGTCCAAGTAGATACTTCTCAACTTCTTTGCGTTCTTTTTGAATGAGGGATTCGTAACAACATTCTCCATTTGGGCATAAATGTAGTCAGCTGTGAGATTCAGCTTGTTGACAAACTCGCCAATTCCATGTCGGTACTTGATCTCCATGGCGTTGTTCAGTTGCTCAGCAAATAGTGGCATCACCAGCATTGGTGCACTGGCGCATATGGCTTCTTTTGCACTGAACAAAACACTCGAGTTTGTCTTAAGACCAGCTCCTGTGTTGGATCACTCAATGTCACCTTTTTAGTCCTCCATGTGAAAAGAACAAGACTGTCTTCTCATGATGCAGAAGATCGTTCTGGGGTACCCACTCCATTAGTTTGACGTGCGATTGCAGCCCTGGTAGCTTTTCCCCGTCTAAAAGTATTGAAGGACACTGCACATGTTCCCATCACACGATCATATGTAACCATGTCTGGGAGAGTGTCACGTGGAGGGGGTAAAGCGTTTGTGGGTTAGGGAGCTGCCAACGGGAAGTAGGCTCATAAAGGCAAATATTTATACACATGGTCGTGTCTATACCAAGGATTGTAGTCGTGATGGGATCTGTCTATGAGTATTTTGTGAGAAGAGAAGGGGCATGCAGCCTCCCCACCCCAATTACAATGTAGGTAGGCCACTGGGCCTGACGAATTAGGTATCTGCAAACCTCTGTATGCCCATATAACTCGATAGTCCTTCATTCTTTCGAATGCAATTCTGAGTTTTTCGATGACATGTCGGGGTGCTACACTCCAGTTAATAACAGAGCCAAATGCCACCAAAATAGTGCCCTTTGACTGCGGGTCCGCTACAAAGGTCTCGAGTTGACTGGGCAGTGGTGCAGCAGGCCTGCAGTTTGCTCCATAGTCCGTAATTTCGTGTCCCATTGGTATGGGCTCCATGAATATGCCTGGCATATCTATGACAACACCTGAGGAGCCCTTCATTGCGTTGTTCCAGGAAAAATATTCTCCGGAATTCTTGAGCAAATTTCTGCTCGAAACGTAATAGAAACCTTGCAAGACCGTGTTTGCAATCAACGTCCAACTCCAGAATTCCTTGACGCTCGTGAGGCGGCTGGTAAATTGCTCCACTGACCAATCTGAGCTTTCAGCATCAGGGATAAATGGTCGCAGTATTCCATTATTCAGTTCGAGTCCTGTTTGCAGTGCCTGAATATCACTTCCTTTTTGGTTATCCCATCTACTAGTCTAGTACTACACATATAAATAGCAGTTGATGCACTGGACAATCTATGATGATTTGACGCATGATTTGCATCGCACGCACGCACGCACGCACGCGAACGTTGGTGGTTGGCGGACACACCATGTGAGGAAGCATTACGGATGTGAAAATAAATCCGTAAGGGGCGTCGTCTTTGTTCAGAAACGCAGCTGAACAGCCACAAAGTGGAACCAATGGGTCGACTAGCACTAGGTCCCATTGTTCTGCTTGAACAATGTCAAGGTATTCATCTCGTCTGTACGCAAGGGTGTCTTGGCAATGGCTGTCCATTGCAATCATTGATATCGTAATGCCCAGTACACTACCACCACTCTTCCAAACTATGTCCAAGAAAACGGGCTCTTTTTCAAAAGGGGTAATAGATTCTTGAGTGGTGCTGAGAAACTTGAGCTTCACACCATAAGTAGGTGACACTGACATTGGCTCAGCAATGTTTGTTACGGCTGTCACGCTGTGGCCTCTTTCAACCAACCTGCAATTGATCAATGCTGTCTCATGTAAAAGTGCCTTAGGCTGAACATGTAAAAGTGCCTTATGTTTGAACACCAGTTTGGACTGTCACGCTCGAGCAACTTGAACAATCAAGTTTACCACTAACCTTTTCAGAAGAGGCATCGCTGAAAGCAGATGGCTTTTGGAATCAGGCATATTATAAAACAAAATTTTAGAGCTGTCAGTGACACGATAGCAACTCAACACTAGCACAAGAGTGAATGAGTGTGCTAGTTGCCGCATCTTTTGCAGTCACACAGTTTAGTTGCTTGCTTACTGCTATGGTTTTATGTCAGTTGCACGCAACTCAATGCTTACCACGCATTATGTACGGAGAGCAGAGTCGACAGTACCCGTCCTTATCGGTAACATGGAAACATACAGGGTATTATGCTGTCTGGGTACTCGTGTGCTTGCCTGCGTGCGTGCGTGTCTCAGCGCGCTCGTGGCCGGAGGTTCAACTCCGCCACGGTCACTGAGTTGCCGATCCCCTTGGGCAACAGGATGAACGCTCTCATTGCCCGCGGTGTTGGGTTGGGCGGCTGCGGGGCTCAGCCTGAAATCCGTGTCAGGTAGGCGGCCCACCTTCGCTCGTGGGAGAAGCCTAGCGTTCCGGGATGGCTGCTCGATTGCTCCTGACCAACTAACTTGACCAACGGCTGACCAACTCCTCACTGTACAGCTTGCCACATGATCTGCTCGCGGTCCGACCTCGGCTTTCGAGGGAGGGGGCCCTAGCCGCGACGCCGGTCGTCATCAACCTGAGGGATAGCAGGCGCGGATGCCCCTCGCCCAGCAACCCGACCCGACAGATCAAACTGACGACAGAGCAACAGATCAAACCAACAATAAAATACCTATACATACTTAGTATGCAGCTACAATGCAGACGTGCAGTGTAAAATATGTAAAAGAAAGTATGGGAAGATGCGCAAAACAGAACGAATTTAACTTTGCGATGATTTGCGTATCGGCGAAATTTTCCGAGCAGTGAAGTGATTCTCGGGTGACGGTGACGGTGACGGTGACGGGTTTGAAGATACGCGGAATTGAGGTCGCTTGTGTCTTTCGTTGACAAGGAGAAGAGGGAGGGAGGATGCGCTTGAGTCGTCTGCTGGGACGCAGACTGCTGCGGGCGCTGCAGTACGCGGCTCTCGGCCTTCTCGTCATCGCGGCCGTTCCTCTGCTGCTCAAGTGGTCAGACGGCGCCAGTGGACGGCGGCCCGAAGCCGACAGCGTCCTCCTGCCCGGCATGCACGTCGACAGGAAGCCTGACGTGCGCGTCTCTCGTCCTAGGACGTCGATAGCTGGGCCTAGTGCCTTTCTAGGAGGCGCTCGAGCCTAGAGGGCCGGCGGGAGCGGACACAGACGGCGACGGCAGCGAAAAAATCGACTGGCACGACTACGTGGCCATGAAAAAAGACCAGCAGCGCCAGGGAAAGGGCGAGCAGGTGGGCTGGCAGTCGCGTCCTTGTAGGACCGACCTACACACACGGCGCGACATGCGTCACCAAAAGCTGTGCAAACAATCTGGCTGTGTTACTCATCAGGAGCATACGAGGCATAGGTGTACCAAAAGAACAGACAGGAAAATAAATGCGTACTACTGTACGTAGGTAGCACTCTCCTTGCCTTGGACAAAGCACCGTTAGCGAGTCGGTCCTATCCTACGGAATCGTCGCTGAGGGGGTGGGGGAGTGATCATGCGCCGGTACAGTGTACACTCCAAGAGGGCAACCATGATTCCATGAACCAATCAAAACTCGAGGTCCGGAACGCGAATCTGAATTTGAAACGAGTTTTTCCGCTTTGCCACCGTTTTCTCGCCACTCTAGCCTACTAAAATGTTGAGTTGAGTAAGAGTTTGACGATTTTGAATTGACTACCCCTAATGAAAGTGCGCGTATGCTTCTTGGCTTACACACGAGTGTCTAGTTGAGGGAGAACGTGCGTGTGTCGATGTCTGTGGTTGCAGGGCACGCCCGTGGCCCTGCCAACGGACGAGGAGACGAAGAAGCTGCAGGACAAGATCTACCGGGTGAACGGCTTCGACGGCCTCGTCAGCGACCAGATCGCCTTGGACCGCTCCGTCAAGGACGTCCGCCACCCGCTCTGCAAGACCAAGAAGTACCGCAAGAAGCTGCCCACCGTCTCCGTCATCTTTCCCTTTCACAACGAGGTGTGGAGGGGAGGAGTAGCATTGCATCCGACTCAATGAGCCGGCTCTCTCTCTCTCTCGCGCTTGAGCACAACACGACGCTGCTGCGGAGCTGCTACTCGGTGATCAATCGCAGTCCCAAGCACCTGCTCAAGGAGATCATCTTGGTCGACGACGCCAGCACCAAGGACTTCCTCAAGCAGCCGCTCGACGACTACCTCAAGAGTCACGACATCGCCCACATTGTCAAGGTCGTCAGGACTGGCAAGAGGGAGGGCCTCATCAGGGCACGCCAAGTGGGCGCCCAGCACGCCACGGCTGAGGTGGGTCCCAGGGGGCCATATCAAAAGCGCGGTTGGTCCTTATTGTTGTCAGAGTAAGGGCAACGCTATTAGGCCGTCAATGGCAAATATAGCATACCGATCTCCATATGACGCCGTTTGTCTTGAAGCAAAAAGCAGCGAGGGCCGCCCTCAACATCCGAAAAAAGGGCATCATCAGCCATCTAGGGCAGCGGGCAGTACTATCTACGAGAAATTCCACCGTCCGGGAAATGTTCTTAGTGGCTCAATCAAGAATCGATTTCAGAGCCGTGCTTGGCGCAAGAGGCCGATTCTCTGCCACTAGGCCATATCCTTTGCTGGCGCAGCAGGGGTCTGGGTGTCTCAGGTTCTGATCTTCCTCGACGCGCACTCTGAGGCGAACTACAACTGGCTGCCGCCTCTGCTGGAGCCGATCGCCGAGAACTGGAAGACGGCCGTCTGCCCCTTCGTGGACGTCGTCGACTGCGACACCTTCGAGTACCGCATACAGGACAACGGCGCCCGCGGCTCCTTCGACTGGGAGTTCAACTACAAACGACTGCCCATCACCA
Source organism: Paralinhomoeus sp. GSCO2_6 (assembly GCA_030248085.1). Classification (NCBI taxonomy): domain Eukaryota; kingdom Metazoa; phylum Nematoda; class Chromadorea; order Monhysterida; family Linhomoeidae; genus Paralinhomoeus; species Paralinhomoeus sp. GSCO2_6. Next base: position 24,479 of record JASAMY010001447.1, on the reverse strand, counting down.
AGCAGGACGAGAAGCGACCCGCTGAGCCGTTCGAGTGCGTCATAAGTGTCACTGGATTGGGGGTGGGGTGGGGGTGCGGGTTCCCTGCTAGACAATCCTGCACGAAAAAAGGACCCCGAGCGCACTCCCCGAGGTATTTTTGAGACCCGTGGAGTAACATTTATTTGCCGAACAGCAAAAGAATTGGCACACAAATTTAACATCTTTTTCTGCTGGAAAATCTGATATTCCCCCCCCCAGTTGCACCTCTGACGTCCGATTAAACACTGTCTGTTTGTGCAGCTCGCCCGTCATGGCGGGTGGCTACTTCGCGATCAACCGCGAGTGGTTCTGGATGCTGGGCGGCTACGACGAGGGCCTCGACATCTGGGGCGGGGAACAGTACGAGTTGTCCTTCAAGGTGCGTCGGAGTTCAAGTCGGAATCTGAGTTGAACTGGCTTGCGACGCGCAGGTGTGGCAGTGCCACGGCCGCATGGTGGACGCGCCCTGCTCGCGCGTGGGCCACATCTACCGCTGCAAGTACGTGCCCTTTCCCAACCCCGGAGTGGGCGACTTCATCTCGCGCAACTACAAGCGCGTCGCCGAGGTCTGGATGGACGAGTACAAGGAGCACCTCTACAAGCGACGCTCCGCCATACCCGGCACCGACCCCGGTACGTCTGCTGCCCCCCCCCCCTCCCCTCCCCTCCCCACTGCAAGGGTTGTGGTTTGATTGTGGGCGACGCTAGGACGCCGTCAATGGCCCGTAGCTCTTTCAGCCCCGTCGCTCGCGCGCGCAGCGAGCGACGGCGCCGCTAGCGCAGCGACGCCGTCGAAAGGACAAGGCAGCCTTGTACATGGGTCACATGTTATACGAAACGGATCCGTGGATCGACTGTTGAACGAGGATGTTAACGAACGTGAGGAGCATCCTTGGGTGCTTCCTACCGAAACACACTTGGACATACACGTTCACGCTCATCCACGTATGCGTGAATTTTGTTTCAATTTTCGCTCTAGGAAGCGGCCCCATTCCCTTGTGTGCTATGTATGGTGCTCTGTCTTGGGCATTTCCATTTATTGGCACTGTGCGTGCCACTTCAAGTAGCACACGACGCCACACAACGGCACTTTGCACTGCGAACATGTCAGATCGGTCCTGATGTGACAATTGTCGCCCTTTCTCGACGAAGATCGGCACTTTCTTCGTCGACGCTTGTCGTTCTTCGGTCGATGGGTGTCGCCGTCGACGTAGTTGCGCACGAGGGTGTGGTTGGCGGCTAGCAGCTCAGCGGGCCGCATCTCCGATGGTGCTTTTGCCGGCTGCAGGCTGGGCGGCGCCACATCAACCTTGAAGTGCTGATGAACTTGCGGACGTCAACCGTGGACAGAGGTGCAACAGAGGTGCATACGCGGACGTACGTGGTTCGTACTGTTCGCAATTTTGAGCAGCTGATCGATGAGCGTTGTGCGGAATCGCAGGACTGTCCAGTTGCTCGTCGCATTCATCTCTTTTTTGATGACCATGCAGTTGTGGACGATGGCCAGGAGGTAGTGCTCAAGCGTCCGCATCGTCCATTTGAAACGCTTCATCCGTCGCGTGTACAAGTCTTGGAGGTGGTCACTGAAAAGTTGCGTGTCCATGTATGCATAGACATTGTGTGCGTGTACACGTACCTCACATCCACATAGTTCATCCCGCTGCTGTACTCCTTGACGACTGCGGGTCGCGGCAGTGTGACCAAGCTGAAGTTTTTGCGCCCTCCCAACCCCTTGTTGGACTTGCGCTTGCAGTAGTCGTAGTCCAGGCCGATGTCAGGCAGAGTGGACAGCATGCAGACGTGCTTGTTGTCCAGCCAGTTGTGGAAGTTTAGGTACGCTTGGTTTGCAAACGCAGAGACGTAGTCTCCACGCCTGTAGAGGGCACCCTTCAAGTGTTGCGGGCGTGTGACACAGAGGCACTTCGGAAGGAAAGATTTGCTCGTTCTCAGGGTGCCGGTGCAGTCGGTTCGTCGCGCCTGGAGGGCGACGAAGAGCGGTACCTCCTAGGGTGCGAGGAAACATGCATACTGGGTGTTTAACGTGATGTACGCGTTCAGCTGTGTGTCTGTGTGATATCCATGGTGATTTGCCGCCCGACCACACGTTCACACTCCAACGGTTTATAAAAGAGGCGTACCGTGTACAGGTTGTCAACGTAGAGTTTGTGGCCCTTGTCGAGAAGGGAGTAGCCGCCTGGCACACCCTCTCCGTCCATCAATGCCCAGCAGATGGAGAACAGCTTCCCCTTCGCGTCCGTTTTGTAGGCGCGCGTTGTGTGCATCTTCGAGTGGAAGACGTAGCTGCCTCTGCACGCCAACACGTAGCAGCGAATGCCGTTTTTTTTGGCACCCGGCTTGCCAGGGTTCGTTGTCTTGAGGGGCTGGCGCGCCTGAATGGGTTCGGTATACGTGACAGCAAATTCATTCCCCACAATCCCGAACTTTTGAGCTGATGACGTTCTCGTCAATAGCGACCTTTTCAGTTGGGCAGTAATACTCTTGCGCACCGCGATTGAAAGTGTCCTCAATTTTTTGGGTTTTCCAGTTGATGTTGAAGTTCTTATGGCCTGGGGTGCACGTTCCCTTCTTCCTTGCCCGGTTAAGGTCGTAAGTTCGAGTGAACCGCTCAATTTGGAGAAAGCGCCTGTACGTCATTGTTTTCACAATGTTCTTGGAGTAGTACTCGGCGTGTCTCCAATGCCACTTGACCTAGAGTAGAGTTGAACCACACTGCACCTATCCTTGTATGTCACTTGCGCGCTGCACGAACCTGGGGGAGTACTTTGATGCTCATGATCAGCAAGACAGCAACATAGCCGGCGGCTTCAGACATGCTTATCTGTTTAAATGCCGCTGAACTGGTTGTGCCATGTTCATTGCTACACTTGAGCCACGCTTTCAAGAGGTGCTTTCCCAATTTTCCAAACAGTTGTGCGCACGACTCGCCTTGTCGAATGTGGCACGGCCCCGGTTGGTTTCCAAGGAACTTTTGACGTTCCTGGGACGTCAAAGACGTTACTAGCGCTCCTCGGAGGGCGGGCGCGAACTCGTACCTCTGGTGGGTATGGGCGGTCTGACCAGACGAGTGGGTCGGAGACGTTCTGCACTCCGTTTACCACCACCTCGTTGCGAGCCGCCGCCTCAGATGGTTTGCGGCCCACGTCCACCTTTGTGTAGGCAGTGTAGTCCGCGCTTCCCGTGCAGCTGAGTATTGACAGCGGTTTGTCGTGCAGTGTTCTCGTTCGAACTTGACCTGTAATGAGGTCCGCGTATGTACGCACATATAGAGCACGTCCAAGGATACAGGTATCCTCGCTTTTCACACCTCTTTCGTTACGCACACGCTTTGTGTGCGCGGGTGGTGCAGGGGCAGTCCTGCCTGCAGACGCGCGTCGTTTCCGTCTGGCTGTCGGGTTGTGGCGCTGCGCTGGCCTTTCTTCATCCACAGATGTGTCAGCCGATGAAGGTTCGCTGGTGATGTCAAGATCGTCAGTCAAGCTGTCATGTTGTGTCTGCGGCAGTCTGCCTCTCCTTGTAACATCACTCATTGTAGTGACAGCTAGCCTATCAATTGAACGTTGGGTCATTGCCATGTGCTACAACGCAAGGGAGCTGAGGTACACGTACGTTGCAAGACAACTCGCACGTCCTCGTTTCACGACTTTTACTTGGGCGGAACGAACTGTTGAACACAAGAGAAAAGTCAAACAACACTGTCCCTGGTCGCACAATCCACGCCTATCGCGGGCCCTTTCTCCCTTTTCCTTCCTCTACCTAATCCGCTCTTCACTTCTTGGGCTTCGAACCCTTCCCGACCGCAGCACAGCCGACCTTCGAACCCAGGCCGATGCAGGCGTGGAACACTGCCTGCTCGACCTGTGCAGCATTCATGTACATGGACGCGTACGTGTACAACATGAGCCAGCAGGCACATACGTTGTCGACGAGCTTCTCTGTCGTCTCCATCGACAGTTCTTGCTTGTAGCTGCAGATTGCCGACGAGACGAGCCAGCGAAGCTGCACCATGGGCAGACTGTCGTTGGCCGCGCGCGCTACCTTCACCGCCTCGTTGCACGTTGCCACTGACGAGCACTCGTCATCCCTCTGCACAATGCACAACTTGCACAACAGGAACGTGCAGACGTACTGGTACGACGCTTCACCTCGCTGGCGAGCAGGGGCGTGATCGCGTCCCGCAAGTCGTACGTCCGCAGCGGTTCGTGGGTGGCCTTCCAACCCTTCTTTTCGAAGACGGCGATCAAGATCTTGAGCCACGCGTCGGTAGTATCGGGTTGCTGGCCCTTGCTGCTAGATGCCTTCAGCACGGACAAGGGCTTAGGGATGCTGGGGATCTTGAAAGGGGTAGAAGACGCTTTTGGCGGAGTCGATCCCGGCAGACTGAGGGGGGGAAGCTTGAGCATTTTCTTCAGCTCCTCGTTGTTGGCGGCCTCCTCGATCATGGCCTGCTCCGCTGCCTTTTGCGCCGCCTTCTTAGCAGCCTTCTTCTCTCCCGCCTTCGCCTTAGCAGATGAGCTGCGGCCTACGGTTCGCGAGCGTCCATGGATGTACTGACATAACGCACAGATACGGGGAGACGCATAAAGCACGACTAACCTCTGGCTCTGCTCGTCTTCTTTGGCTTTGACTTCGTGTAGTCGGGTGCCGCTGGGAACACCCATTGGGCGGGCTCGTCGTCGTAGTCGTCGCCGTCCTCGTCGTCTCCAAACACCGACTGCTCGGCGAGCATCAGGGCGCTGAAACCGTACGTGCGTTAACGTACGTGTATGCGCAAATGGCGCAGCTTTGTACCCGGCCGCCTTCTGGAACGTCTGGGCGGTGCCCTGCGTCGAAGCGCCGTGCCGCTTCGCCTTCGCCAGCACCCTGCGCTGGGCTCGCAATGACTGCGCCGCAGACGCGTGCACCTTCGGAACGACGATCTTCACATTGCGGACTTGGGTGGCGCTCGTGGTCGGGCCCAGGAGGTACTCGGGGGCGGCAGGGTTCGAGGCGTCGCGACGTCTGCGGCTCGCCTTTCGCTCGAAGCTCGAGTCAACGCTGCCTTTCGTACGCTTGACGCCGCGACTTCGCGTCTTCACTGCCCCCTTCCTTGGGCTTTTCTTCGGGCTTTTGGTTGGCGTCTTGGTGGCTTTCTTGCTTCTGGACTTGGTGGGTGACGTTGTCGGCTGTGGCAGCGTGTACGTCTTGAACGTCCCGACGTCCTTGGATGACGCTTTCTGTCGACTCTTCCTTGGTGACTTCGCGAGACGTTCGAGTTTCGCGGTCGCCTTCTTTTTGGCCGCTTCGAGCGCTTTCTTGTCTTGGAGGGCCGCTTCTGACAGGTCGTCCTCCTCGTCGTCGTCCTCGTAGTTGCCGGTGATGTTGCTGTCGTCTTCCTCGTCGACGACGACGGTGAGCCGTTCTGGGTCAGAGATGGATGCGGCTCCAGAAGATTGCGACGTCTTTTCTTCGCTGTCGTGTGCCTTACTGCCGACGCCTGTGCTCATGTCGCCACCGCCACCGCCGCTCGAGCCGCTCGTTGTGCCAGTCGTGCCACTTGTCATACCCTCCTCGGCGCCCTCCTCCTCCTCGTCCTCCTGCTCCACCGACTCGATGGCGTCGCTGTCTTCTTTGACACTGCCCTCCGAGTCTTCCGAGTCGTCGCTTGGCCGGCCGCTCATGTCGCCGGCGGCTCGCTCTTTTCGCAGCTCCACCTTGGCGTGTCTGCTCAGCGTGTGGCAGTCGGCCAGATCGCGGTAGCGGTTTGGGAATGCGATGGGGCGCCGGGTGTCCCTCAGGTGCGCTGTTTGCGCCTCGAAACTCGCTCGCGCCTTCCCCCTGTCGGCCTCAGCCATGAGGCGCAGGCACTCCGAGACGGCTGCGCGCGATTCCACCTGAGGCGCACGTACGAGGCATTTGCACGTTTGCGTACGTGGACGGGCGCAGTGGCGGAACAGACGGGAGTGACGATGCCAGTGAAGAGGCCACTGTCGGCGGCGGCGGTCAGCAGTATCTTGCGCAGGTACGGCCGCTGGGCGTCGATCTGGTCCTGTGCAGATACCAGTCGGAGATCGTTCGACTTGGACGTGGCTTCATAGTCGCCCTTCTCGTCCATGAACTTGCACAGCACGGCTGCAAGGAACGTACGTGTACACGTGGACTCAGTCTTTGCATACGTGGACACAGGTATACGAGAACCATACGATCAAAGAGAGTGCCCGTGGTGAGGCACAGCTCATAGGCGTATTCCATGTTCGTCCGCAATCGGTGCGTCAGGATGCCAATGCGGGTCTCGAACCGACTGCGCCACCGAAACTCTCTCGTCCGCCTCGACGCTGGCACGGCCCACAGCTCCGATCCTAGCACGCCTAAAACGATGTCGTCCCTGGACGGCGGCGCTAGGAGGTGGCGTACGCGTGCATGCCTCCTTGGTTGATGTAGACGAGGAAGTCGCGCACGTCAGTCGCGAAGTCCAAGGCGACTGCCAATCTCCAGCCGGGGGGTATGTTCAGCTTCCGTTCCGGCGACAACATTTCCAGGCGCGCAAACGTCTTTGGGCCCCTGGTGATGTCCTTGCGGACGAGGCCGAGCGTTCGCAGAGCGTCGGCCTTGCCCGTGACTGCGCACGGACATCCGCGTTCACAATGGCGAGACAGTGCAATATGCGGTGGCGCGCAAACATACTGATCGGCTGTCCTTGGATGACGTCAGGCTTGGAGTAGAGTTTCACAGTGCCGTCCGACTGCGGAATCGCGAGAGCCGTCCGCCAAACTGCAACAGGTGCGTCTGTCAGATCTTAAAATCTGACCCGTCTGATACGAGTACGCACAGGCTTTCTCAAAGTGTCCTTGCGGCCAGTTGTTGAGGAAGGGAGGCGAGGCTGGGCACGGTCCAGACATTTGACAGACTCCCGAGGGAACGCTCGCCAACTGATGCGCCTTTAGTCCGAACAAGGGGGGGCCGCCGCTGTGGACGAGGGGGGTGCGTTTCTTGGAACCCTTCACTCTACTGCGCTGCGTGCTGCTCGCCATGATGAACTTGAGGAAAATCCAAAACACTGCAAGCATGTGCTTAGTTGGCGCCTGGTCGCCAACTAAAGTAGTAGTTCAGCAGTGGACAAACATGTTGAAACCTAGCAATTTTTACTGATCAACGACCAACGCACGAACCTTTGCTGCACGTAGCTACACACGTCAGACACGTACGCGGATGACAACCGTGGGCACTGTTGCACCGGGACAGCGACTAGACGCACAGAGAACCGGGGTGCGCGCTCGGGAGTACCCCGCGGATTGGCGCGCACTGAGGTTTAACAACGGCGGGGGGGGGGGGAGGGTGACAACCGGGGTGCGCGCTCGGGGGTGCCCCGCGGATTGGCGCGCACTGAGGTTGGTCAGCGAACAAGCGGAGCAGCCTGGAGCATCTAACGACGAATCAACAACGGGTGACAACAGTCTAGAAACGGCGCCGCTTCTGTCTGCGTTTGTAGGGCGGCGGGGTCTCGGGGGGTGTACCACCCGACAGGCGCGGCTCGCGCCCTCGCGAGGTGCTGCGACTGCGGGCGCGGACGGAGCCGCTCGTTTGCTTGAATTCCGATGGGGAGAAGAGCAGCGAGCTCGACGGGCCCGGCGAGAACAGCAGCGCGTTCGAAGGGCCCGCGTCGTCGTCCGGGTCCATCTGCTTGAAAGCAGCTCTCCTCTTCAGCAGCGGCGGCCCGTCCACCTCGAGCGCCTCGTCCTTTATGCGCGTACGCCGCTGCCCGTAGGCAACGTACGAGGATGTCAACGCGTGCGCGTGCAGTCTCACGTGCTCGTCTCCTTGGACGGGCTTGGGAAGGCGCCTCACTCTGGAGCGGGTGTCCTTCTCGAGCTCCAAGGAGGCCTCCAAGCGCTTCCTCTCCGCCGCGTCCTTGCCGTCCTGCCGCTTCTTCATGTTCTCCTTGAAACGCCTCAGACGCAGACTGATCATGTTGAAGATGGCCAACGCGATGTCGTGCAGCGCCTCCTGTGCATCCAATGTGCAACAACTATCCTTCAAATGGAGCACAGGTATACGAACCCTCTTGAGAAGGTCGACACAGGACAGGCGCTGGACGGCCATGCTCAAGATGGTGCGGAAAGGCTGCGGCCAGTCAGGGCTTGACAGGTACGTCATGGCCTTGGTCTTTGGCGGCGGGTTGTAGAAGCGGTCGCTGATGTAAGATGCCGTGATGGCTCTGCCGCACGACGGGTGCACCATGACGATCATGCCGCGCGTGTTGGCACAGCAGACGGAGAACAGCTCCTTGATGAACGCAATGTACGCGTGCACCACAGCGTCTGTAAATGAAATTCGCGTACGCACGTACGTACAAGAATACCCACATAAGCACGTGCGTTCCACGTACGCACGAGAATACCCACTCTTCTTGTAGGCTCCGTCTCTGACGACGGCGGCCGCGCGCTCCTCGTCCTCCGACGTGATGAGCGGATCGCGCCAGTAGATCAGCTGCGAGGCCCACGTGCCGCTGCTGAGCCCGTACGAGCGAATGTTCGCGCCTGTTTAAACGAACAAGTCCGTCAACATACGTGTATGTTGACCGAACTGACGTTTGAACGAGTACCCGTGTGGTTCACAGTCTGCAGGCGTTTGACGACGGTGACTAGTGGCCCCTCTCCGCCCACGATGCCGTCCCAGTTGAAAATGGCATTGTCTGGGTCCTACGTTCCAAAAGCCTCCGCCTCGTCGACACAGCGCGTTCACTAAGCGCTTACAGTGGACTTGTCGACGAGCGTCGCCACGTACATGAACATCGTGTCCGTCCCCTCCTCCTCCTCAGGAGCACAGACGTACTGGTCCGGCTTGAGGTTCACTCGCGGCGAGGTCGCGCTCTTGTTGTACACCGTGCAGTAGATGTTGTACCTCTCGCCGAACATCAGCACCACCTCCGACACAGTCGGTCTGGGGTTCACGGGGGAGAGGCGGGCTTTGAAGAACGTCGCGCTAGAATAGGGAGAAGTACTGTGTGTTTGTCACGCTCTCCACGTTTACCCAGCGCCGCTTACCGCGCCTTCGTAGTCAGCGGCAGAGGGTATGGCCACTTCCTCACTGGCTCCACACGCCTACGCATTCCAGGCCCCCACTTGCCGGTCCACTCGGGAGTTGGTTCGACGAAGCTCGTCTCGTGGGCAGTGACTGCTTCAGGTCCACCCACCCTGCGAGGGCTGGCCTCCGTTGGAGCGGCCCATTTCACTTTCGTTGGCGTCTGTGAAGAAAACAAAACACTGGGCGATTAGAATAGCTGTTAACTCCCCCCAACCCAATGCACCTTCAGAATACTTTTTGGCGAAGATGGGTCGTCCTCGGGCTCAGGCTGCACCTCGCTTGCCTCGCCTCTCCCAGCCTACAAATGGAACTCCGTGTACATTGTTGCGTTTGCAACTACGTACGTGTACGTCAGCGACGCTCACGTGTCCGGCGGCGGCGGCGGTGGCGGCGGCGGCGTCCGCGGCATCCACCAGCGCGGCCGTGGCATTGGCGTCTTTGGCGGCCTCTGGTGGAGCGTCGGCGGCGACGTCCGTCGAGCTGGCGGCGGCCGCGCTCTCCAGCGCGGCCTTGGCGCAGGCGACCGCTGGGGCGGCGGCGTCCATCGCGCAGGCGGGGGCGGCGGCGTCCGTCGCGCCGGCGGCGGCGTCCGTCGCGCCGGCGGCGGCGGCGGCGGCGTCCGTCGCGCCGGCCGCGGAATGGGCGATGGAACTGGCGGCGGCGGGGAAGATGCCATAACCGTAGCCGTAGCCGGCGACCATGCCAGCGACCACCGCGTCGCGTGAACCGGAGAACGAACTGCCGCAGGAGGCGACTGAGGACGCCTCGTCGTCTTCTAAGTCTTGTGCCATTGACTCCTGCCGCTCCTTGCCGTCCACGAGTATGTTGACGCCGTCACCGCCATTGTCACCGACGTCGCCAAAAAAGCCGCTGTGACTGAACACGTCAAGTCATATTCATCATCCGCGTACACAACGCTATGCACATGCGTACCTCGGACCGGCGAGCGATGCGTAAGAGTCGTCGAGCGGTGGCGTGTTGGTCGTCTCGCCAGCCGACTGCCTGCGGAACTGCTCCCACTCTCCGGGCCAGGCTCCGGAAAGCTCTTTTTCTGAAAAGGATGGAAAGATAAGCGCCTACAGAATTGAAATTCATGGAAACGCGCCACGCACCGCCAGCTTTCATCACCGCAGCCACCTCCTCGTCGTCTTTGAGCGCGTCGGAGCAGGTGCGCTTGAAGGCCGCAACGCGGTCGGCACCGTGTGGTCTACGCCTTTGTGACTCGGCACGGATGCAGAGAACGTGCGTCGTCCGCGCCGTCTGGACGGCGCGCTCCGACGATTCCACGACCTGCAGCGTCGGGTGTGCATGTTCGCCAGCAATGCAGAAGCGCATACAAGGATAACGAACCTGTCGAAGGGCCTTCGCCATCGCTTTGCTTTGCTCCATCATGGCCGTTCGCAGTCGGATTTCCATCGTCGCCATGAACGCCTGCTCGCCTGAACAGATCCGTCACCAGAGAACGCATTCAAAAGTGAAGACCCTGAGTCGTACTATTGTCCACCGCAGCAGCGACATCCCCGGTTGTCAGCGTAGTCGCTGGTGCAGGCCGCTTGGACGTGTGCGCCAGCAGATCGATGGTTTCATTCAGCGTTTGATTGCCGATGAAATCGTCCATCTGCGGCTCCAGACGAGCCAACTCGGTTGCAACGCACTCGGCCACGCCAATGCTGTTTCGGCGGCGGCGCCTGGCAGAGACGGTCAAAGCTGCGGAACCACCACCAGCGCCACTACCAGACGGCCCAGGCTCGCGCCGCGAGATGGTAGCCTTCTGCCTGACGGGTGTCGACGCCGCTGAACAGGTGTTCGAACGTTCACCGCACCACTGTGTGACTAAGCTCTTCGAACAGCCGACCTAGAATCTGGTCGCCGACATCCTTGTTCGACGTGGCAGTTGGCGTGCATCCGCGGCGAACGTCAATGTCCAGGGCCGCGACGGAGGAGCGCACCGACTGCTGCCGACTGGTGTTCCTCCGCGCCCCTAGAGTCCGCGTCCTGCGTCGCCTCTTTGGCACGAGAACGTCAGCGCGAAGCTCATCCTTGGACGCTCTCTTGTTTGTGACCGCCTTCAGGTTGCGCTTCATGTCCGACGCGGACGTCCTACATGGACACAATTTAAAGCATAAAGAAAGTGGAGCAATGGCGTAAACGAACGTCGCGTCGCACACGAAGTGGTCCCCCGGGGCCGAGATCGCCACCACCTCGTCCAAGTCGATGAGGCGAACGGTGCTTGCGACGTAAGACGTCGTACCGGTCTCCATGGAGGTGACGCACTCCGCAACAATGAACGATTGCGTCAGCTTGTCGGCCAGAAGAATCGCGGCGTTCTTGCCATCCGCGGTCGTGACGTTGCACCACAAAATGCGGCCCTCGCGCAGCGACGCGTGCATGCCAGACCTATCCCTGGTAACCGCCTTTGACTCGGTGATCCGCTCAAAAACGCGCTTCCAGTGATACCAGAACTGAAACGAAGTTCAAGCTGGTCATTGGCAGCACTCAACGAGCCCCTTGCGTGACGCACCACGCGTTTGGAGCCGTAGCGGTTGATTTCGACCGCATACATGGGGTGCTTGAGTCCCCCTGCAGCGGGAGCGCTGTCCTCGGTCCACTTGGCCACAATCCTGCCATCCACGGATGCACCAGCGCCACACGCCCGATAGTCGACGAAGGCCTCGAAGACAGTCACGGCCAATGATGTGCCTCGGAAGACGGGCCGCTTCCAGTTCTTGTCAGCACCGAGAGCGTCGACGACCTATTGAACGAATGTGTAATGCTTCCACGACTATGCGCGGATGTGGTACAAAGGCCACCTCGTCCACAGCAGAGAGCACGCGACTCCTGTCCAGGTCGTCACCTGTCGGCCCGCGCAAGGGTGTGGTGTAGTCGTCCGCCACTTCCATGCGCTTCTCGTCAGGCATCCCTGCAGCAAGCGGTGCCAAGAGTACGCAGCGTTCCAAACAATCATCCAAAACGTGAAAACGTACAAGACACGCTCCTGTCGTTCTTGCGCCGCTCAGAATTGGCTCGCGCTGGGTGACGGTGGCTGAAAGACGAATCCATGGACATGTTGCCCAACTCCTCGCTGTCCTCTGAGGATGTCAGCGGTGACTGCGATGCGGCGCTCGGCGTAGGTGGCTTTCTAGGAGTGCATGGGGGAGCGCGCCATGTGCGCGTCTTGGTTCGCGTCTGTCTGCCGCCACTCCTGCCGGGGGTAGTGTCAGCGCCAACTGGGGGAGGGGGGAGTGCCGGGAACGTCTAAAACGCATAAACTGAAATTTCGCGCACGTACGTGTACGTAGAACATGTATGTCGACGAACTCGTTCACACATAATGAGAAACCCCACAAATAGCTTGCAACGTACCTGCCACGTTCGTCTTCCTGCGCGCACCGATGCCGTCCACCACTACCCGCCTCTTCTCCCAATCCTCCTCATGCCCAGTGGCCGTGTCGCCAATGTCCTCAAAGTAAGCAGCATAGGACCATACAAGGACGACAAAGAACGCATCGGACATACAGCAATGCCGTCGCTGGCCTCGTCTGCCATCAGCGCCTTCGAAGCCACAGCCCCAGCGAGCGCCGAATGGCCACCATTGCTGCTTGCCGCCAATGGCACCGAACGTCCCGTTGCGCCATTGTTGTTGTCGTCAGCCGCCACTGCCGCCACCATCACAGCTGAATGCGCAACACACGTAACGTGTACATCACAGTCGCGTATGACCATCCTTAACTCACCGTCGCGAAGCGTGCCAGCGGCAAATTGAGACGACTCCGCGCTATTGCCGTCCTTGTCGACAAAACCGAGATCTTGGACGACCTTTTCACAGAGCCGGTCGACAACGCGGCGCGCGATGACGTCGTACTCGTCATGTACCGCATCATCCATGGATGCGAGGCTGCCGCAGTTGTCGTCTCCGTTCCCTTCCTGCCGGTCCGCCTCTCCGTCGACAGAGATTGTCGCTACCGCTTCTCCGATGCCCTCCTCCTCCCCTTTCTCGTCACCCATGCCGCCTCTGCCGCAAAAAGAGAGCGAAACACACAATTAATTAAGAACAAACAACGCTTCCGCTTCACAACAAATACAAAAACGCTTGCGCGCCCAAAAAAACAATTGGCAAATCATGCATACGTGTACCGAAATAGCTACCACATCCATGTTCAAATTCAAATTACGAAAGTGTTCGTGTACGCCGCACAAGGGTCCTTGTTTGTTTTCTTCAGTTGTTGCGTCGGCGGCGCATCAATGGAGCAGCGACTGAGGAGGGAGGCGGCAAATCTGTTTTTTTATTACAAAAACGACGGCGCGGCTGCCGCGCAGCCACTAACACTCGTGCCGCCACTGCGATCACCTGTAAAACGATGTCTGAGCACCAGCTGCATATTCGGCACGCTATCCAATGGCGCATTGACAAATCTGTTCTTTATTACAATAACCCAATACGACCCTGCCGCAGCGGTGGCGCCACTTTGATCACCTACAAAACGATGTCTCAGTGCGAGCTGCGCAATCAGCAGTGTCAGTTCCACCGCCACCAGTTCCCATTCCCACTGCCTCTCTTGTATCTTGTACTTCGCCATGAACAGAGCTGAAAGGCGGCGGCAAGCGCGCCTCGAAGAGACGAGGTGCATGACGGCTCTAGAGGCGCAAGTCCGGGTGAAGACGGGCCTATATGGCCGCCTCTCCAAGGCCGACATTCTCAGACTTGCTGCGCAGCTCGTGGCATCTGCGCCGCATCCAGGTATGCACTCAGTCACACACAACATCCTTGAGCACTATGATTCTCAGTCTAAGTGGAACTCCGATTCAGAAGTGGTGCTTGAGTGGGAGCCAGCGGCAGTGCAAGGCCACCAGCCTGCGGCCGCGGTGGCCGCAGAAGTTAACGGCGGAGAGGAGCAAACGAGAGCGCCATCTAGGAATCAGCCTCAGAACCTGCGTACGTAAAAAATTCATTCAAGAACCCTCTAAATCTTGCATGCACACTGCTAATAGACGCTGCTCCCTTACAGCTGGTCCGCCACCACAACAGCCGCGCACGGCGGTGGCGGTGGCAGTGGCTATGGGTGAGCAGCAGCCGCGAGCAGCGGCGCCGGCGACAGGTGTGCAGCCGACAGCCGACGGCTACTGGCTCTCAGGCCATCCATGTACGTGCACAATGTACCAAAGCATCCGCGGAATCCACACGCACAGCGCGCATAAATGGCATGTCACTTCAGCCGCCACCACCGAGACCGACCCGACCTCAGCGGATTGGTTAGCAGCACCGCAGCTGCAAGAAAATCTTTTCGAAAACACGGACTGATACCATCCCAATCACTTTCGCCCCCTGTCACTCGCCGCTCGCTTGTTCTTGTCACATCCACGTACGTGCTAAACGAAAATGCATCCATGTATCCCAATTTGCAAGACATCCACGTACATCCCATACCCACTCGGACATACAAGGATCGATAAAATGTCACCCGCCTAGCGACGGCGTCGAAAGCATAGCGACGCGAACACGCATCCACGTACGACCCAAAAGGGTCGGATGGGGCTGAAAGAGATAGAGCGTGCCGATCTCCATGGCACCTTCCTGTCTAGAGGCACTAGCCACGAGGGCCGCCATACGCATTCGGTTCGGAAGAACGCCATCTGCGATCTAGGGCAACGAGCGACAGCACGAGAAAATTCAGCGCTACGGAGGGTCCATCCAGAATCGAACCCAGAACCGTGTCACCGTCACGCAAGCAAGAGGCCGATTCTCCACCGCTAGGCAATCGTCTCCCCCCCTCCCCCCCATCCCGGAAAGAGAGTGTGGGAGAGGAGAGAGGGTGCGGCATTCAGGCGACCTGACGAAGCAGAAGGCGGTCCGCGAGAAGCTGCAGTGCAAGTCGTTCAAGTGGTTCATGGAGAACGTCGCCTTCGACCAGGACAAGTACTACCCGGCCGTAGAGCCGCCGGACGGCGCCAACGGCGAACTCCGCTCCGTCGCCGCCGCCGGCAAGTGCGTCGACACGCAGTTCAAGGTGCGCAGTCGGGGGGGGGGGGGGGTGCGCCGATTGTCGGTGGTCGAAGAGTTGACGGGCGCGCCCGCCGCTGGCACACAGGGCAAGGAGGAGCGGTTCGGACTGCGTCCCTGCGTCAAGGACGACCACTCGCAGGGCGGAGAGCAGCGACTGCGTCACAGCTTCTGGCGCGACCTGCGCACCATGGGCAGGACCATGTGCTTCGACGTCTCCACCAGCGTACCCAACGCCCCCGTCGTCCTCTTTCCCTGGTGAGGAGCGAGACATACGGCTGCCTATGGGGGATGCCCTTCCCCTGGCATGCATTTTCTATGGCCTACAGCTAATTTTTTGTAAAAAAAGTCAAGAATTGTGCCCGTGAATTCGTGTACCTTTGTAGCTTGAAAAGTGCCGTACGTCATTTTTAGGCATTTTCAGGTCCGTTTGAAGCGCACGGTAGAATTTTTCGGTTTTACCACCCCTCTCCTCTCTTCACAAAAAAAAAAATGGTCTGTGTGTGCCTCTCCCCTGGCGGCCCAATTTCCTTGGGCGATTAGCGATTATTCTTTCTGCCCCCTAATGTATGGAGCGCGGTGGGGTTGGAAGTGCGAATGCGACGACGGCCGCTTGCAGTCACGGCATGCAGGGCAACCAGGAGTGGGTGTACCGGGCGGAGGCGCGCCAGCTGTTCCACCCCATCAGTCGGCAGTGTCTCGACTGCGACGCGGAGCGCGGCGAGCTCTTCATGAATCCCTGCGACGAGAGCAAGCGCACCCAGCAGTGGAACTTCGAGACGGTCGACAAGACCGTTCTCGCGAAATGGGCAGAGGAGCGAAGGCGAGAAAAAGGCGCACTCTAGCGACTGACTGGCAGCACACCAGCTAGCAGAGCGTACTATTTATTGTCACACGACGTCGACTCATACCTGTAACGGGCTCTGGCCCAGCTGGAGCCAAAAGTGGGGTAGGAATGGAAATGTTCTCCTCACCAAAATAGCATCTGATCTAAATTGGTATCAGAATGTCTTAAAAAGGGTTTAAAAATAGCGCAATTTGCAGCTTTAGGGTCATATGACAAGTAACAGTACTCAAAACACTAGCTTGCTCACTTTTATCCGTTGAAAATGTGGAGGTCTGAAAAATCTGGGGTCGGCAAAGCCTTCCAGTTACAGGTATGAACGTCGACTGTGGTGGGTGGGCCATATGCATTCACGATGATTGATCTGTGGACAAACGAGGCCTTTTCGCTCTCTACTTGTCGTTCCCTAAAAGGCGCCTTCTGAACAGACGCTTATTTATGTCGCCCGCTCACTTTGGAAGTGCCACAGTGGGTCGTACGGTTGTTATATCCACCTTGTTGTTTTTGTTTTGTTCTGGTTTATTGTGCCCCTCTTCTGGTGTGTGTGTGCGTGTGTCTGGCGTTGTTGCGACTCTGTTGTTGTTTTTGTTTTTTGTATCTAGGATGTAAAACGACCAGTATTTATTTTCTAGGCACTAATTATTTTAGAGCCTTGATTTCCAGCGCTGCATAATGCGGATTCGTCCTCGACGTGATACTTTTTGTGATGCACATTCATGTTTTTTTTTTCTTTTCGACGATACACGAGACGATGATATTTCTGTGCGTACGTGCGTGTCACACACACCGCCTTAAAAATTCTTCATCCCAAGCACCAGCAGCACCTGTCAACGCTTTTATGCAAATCGGCGTGGTCATATGACTGAGACGATGGCTGTGACGACGCCTGTCGACCGCTGGCGCGTCGGCAGCGGCGACGCCGACTTTTCGCTGCCAGCCAATGACGTCTGTCGACAGGCTGCCGAGCTGTCGGCGCGGCTGACGACACCGTTGGGAGGCGGTGGGCTGCCCACTCGCTCGCTGCGTGTCGAACTTTTGTTGCTCTGCTCCACTTTGGCGACCGTAGGAAAGCGCCTGTGAGAAGGGGTAATTTGGTGCGGTTTGCGTCACGAACAGATTTGTACCTGTTTTCCGACTGTCTCGAGGCCAACTCTGTGACCGTGTGTCGCGTCCCGAACCAGGAAATGGTCGCCGGGTAGCGTCTTCTAGGAGCCGATTTGCTGCCCCAACAACATGTAGTACGCGCATACGTTTACAATTACGTGGTATATATGCTGACAAGTAGTACAAGCATTTTGCTTTTGCTTGTGTAAGTAACGAGTGTTGATGCGAAGGAGGAGGCGGGCAGCGAATGGGCTCCTGATGAGCGGGAGGATGTCCTTGCTGAAGGCGTCCTTGAAGTTCTCGTTGTAGGCCGCGTAGAGCAGGGGATTGAGCGTGGCCGAAGTCTCAGCGAACAGCAGCAGGAACGTCAGCGTCGCGTAGTTGTTGTTGTTGAACTCGCTGAGCCAGGGCAGCAGCTCGAGCGTCAGCGCCAGCGTGTACGCGTTGAAGGGCGCCCAGAAGAGCATGAAGCTGACGACGAGGCAGATCAGCAGCTTCGTCGCCCTGCTGTTCCGACGCCGCACCTGAGACTCGACGTGCTCCTCTGCTCTATGCGGTATTCGTCGTCGGATATACGGATACGTACGGGCAACCAACGCGAGGGGGCCGTCACTGGCCCATCGCACCCATTATCATGACGTCTTCCTGTCTAGAGGAACATAATTTGCCACGAGCGCCGCCAAAGACATTTTGAAGAACGCCATCTTTGGCACGAGAAACTCCATTGACCGAGCACTCCTCGTTAGCGACTCGCGCAAGAATCGAACCAAGAGAACCGTACGCGCAAGTGGTCGGTTCTCTACCACTATGCCCGCTATTCCATGGCAACGAAATCGACAAGCCGGGAGGACGACTCACTTCGGCGTCGCGCGAACCTCTGGACGAGGAGGCGCGGCGGAGGCGACGCAGCTGCATGGTGCGGTAGATGCTCCAGTAGGTGTAGAGGAGGCAGCCCAGGGGCAGGAAGTACTGGAAGCCGGTCGACGTCACGCTCCAGGTGACGTTCACCGCGTGACTCCAGGGCGCCACGTCCGTGCAGAACTAGAAGAAAGGAACGCCTCTCCCGCTCAGACCCCGACATCGTCGCATTCGCACCCCGGGAATGGGCAGAGCGCAGCGCCGGAGCGTGTCGAAGAGGGAGCGCAGCTGGTGCCAGTCGCGCACGCCCAACTTGAAGAAGTAGGGACCGATGCAGACGGCGGGGAGGAGCCAGATGCCGACGAGCATGAGCACCGGCTTCGCCGCCTGCCCGTCCCGGTAGTGCGTCGGCCAGACGACGAGCAGGTAGCGGTCCAACGCGATCGCCGCCAGCGTCAGCGACGACACGAACGTGTTCAGCGCTTGCAGCGACGCTGCAAACCCGTTTGCACGATTTCGATCGTTGTGTGGAAACAAGCGTCATGCGTCGCGTTCAGTTGCCGCATGTACCAGGGAAGTCCGGTTGTTGTGAATCTCGGGCTCAATAGCAGTACCGTACGTCTTTTAGAAACCTCTTTTAGAACGTCTCTATTGCTATTTGTAAGTAAAGGCTTCACTTATTGCTCAAACCAATCTCTTAGCAAACACAGCACCGATTATTACATACCGTATACTTGGGGGCGTTAGTGGAATCACTTACAGATGAGTCGGCAAGAGAAGGAGCCGTGGGGCCAGATGATGACGTCGGCGGAGTAGACGTTGCTGGGCGCGGTGAAGGCGACGAGGAGTAGGTCGCTGAGCGCCAGGTTCGCGATGAAGTAGTTGCGCGCGTTGGTGCGCAGCCGGCGGCAGCCCAGCACCAGCGCGATGACGGCCAGGTTCGCGATCGAGCCCCACAGGGCCATGACTGTGCACAGCAGCCAGAGGGCGCGCAGATTCCTCTCGCCCACGCGCTCGTAGTACTGCGTGTAGAAGAGACGGGTCGCGTTCGCCGTCAGCTCCGCGTACAAGGCGCACTCCGACGCTGCGGCCGCCGTCGCGTTGCCAAGCGTCGTCGTCGTCGTCTTCATCCCCCTGCGGCGCGCTCACTGCTCCGCTGACGTCAGCCGCAGTTCGGTTGGTCTTTGGCTCGAATTCCGGCGCCGGCGGCGGCCGCTGCACGCACGTCTGTCGTTGCGGAGGGCATAGCGCTTCGGCGTTTCCGACTCTCCCTCTCTCTCTCTTTCTCTCGCCTAAAACGCCAGCGTCGTTGCGTCCAGAGAATTCGCTACGCGCCGCCACGATTCCCGCCTCTAAAGCGATTCCACCCCCAATATCTTCTCGTCGTGTGCTGCTCTTTCTATCGAATGGCGTGCGGCGCCTTTAAAGCAGGCATGGAGCCAGTCTAAAGCGGTTCAACAATTCATTTGCGCGACTGTTGTTACGCATTGCAACAGTTTGGTTATGCAGGATGGGTGGTCTGGGAAGCGGAGGTGATGTGGACAACAACTGCTGTTAAAGGTTTTTCGCCTATACGCTGTCGGCGGTCGACAGAGGAGGAGCGGACAGGAAAAAGTGGCGGCGCCGCATAATTTCTAGTCGATAGTGTCGGCAGACCATTGGGGAGTCATCAGTCTTGGGTGTGTGTGGGGATGGACGGGGAGAAGCGACTGCGGCGCATCGGAATTGGCATGCGGAGGAGACCTGCTGAGTTGAGAGTCAGTTCTAGCCGAAGTTCTACTGGTCGGCGGTGTCGGCGTCTGCGGGCAGCGTTCCCCAATCCGTCGACGAATAACAAAATTGAATCGACCGTCGTCCTCGGGTGGGGATACCGCCTAGAGAGCGCCGCCGTTCTATTTGCCCATGCAGCTGCTTTCTCCTAAGCCGCCACTTTCCGGGATTCGATTTTCCTCCGACGCCACTATGAATGTATACGCTCGAATCAATTGCTTTGTGTGTTTTTTTTTTTGCTTTAGCATATTTAAAGGGCAAGAACCTATCTTCTAATGTCTATCTAATGAATCGAAGGAGATGAAGGTGATCCATTTAACTTTGCAAACGAAGGTGCCGGGCCGGACAGTTAGGTGCACAAGCTTCGATTGACAAACGCAACGAGCAAGTGAATGACATCAGCATTCAGCAGCAGTTTCAAAATGGTGTTTTCTAGAAACTCGTCGTTGTAACCCGACTCTGGGTCGGGTCGGGACGATGGAACAAGCCTCTTAGCTGTTGTAAGCTTGTCGCTGACGACAAACGACGGGAGCGGCCGCTTTCAAGAAAATTGGCAATTCTGTCATGACGTGAATGACGGTCAATGTCAACGCCAAACGCCTCCCAGCGAGGCTGAAGGGCACTTTATTCCCTCCGCGCGGCTTATGGTTTCATTTGCCTGATTTCCTGCCGCGTGGCTCGCCGTCGCACTACTCGGGCGGAAAGCAGAGGAGGAACGGCATTTCATTCAACCGCGCGCGGAACGGGAAATCGAGATTCTATTTAGGTTCACACGATCCGCCGGCGCGTCGCTTCTTCGGTTTCAACACAATCTACCGACTCCCTTCCGCCGGTTGTAGCGGTCGGGTAGCGAGTGACTTGACGCCGCGCGCCGAATGGGCGGAACTTGGCAGCGGCATCTACTAGCTCTTGTTTGCGCATGACAGCATCGACGTTTGGAAAGAGAATACGCTCGACACACAAAAGGGGGACGCGGCGCGAAGACGTCGTCAAGTAATGGCCGGGCGGACGCCGCGCGCGGGCGGCTTCCTTCGTGTCGTCGACATGCGATCGCCAGCAGGTGGCGCGGCGGCTGCCGGAGAGCGAATGGTCGGAGCCGACCGGCTTCGAGCGGTCCATTTGGCGAGCTCGCGGCCCGACAATTTCGCGCCCGAGGCTCCAATCAGTGACGCCCTCCGGCCGACAAAAATACGATAACCGCCGCCTATAAGCGCGCACTCGCCGGCCGTCGGCCGCCCGAAGATGCGTCGACGTCGTCGTCGTCGTCCTCGCCTCGACGCCGCGTCGCCAATTATTGAGTGCCGCGGCGCCGCGCTGTCAACTTCAGGAAAGCCTCCCGCGAGCTTCAGGAGGAGGCGCTCGCTCGCGCTTGGCCGCTGCGGAGCTATCGAATTTGACTGGTCACAGTCGGCGTCACGAGACCCTCGCCGCCGCCGCCGTCAGCCGGCCACAGTACGGTTTTAATAAACGACGTCGTTGTCCCCTCGAAGCACTTCTCTTGGGCGGCCCACATGCGTCATCGGGGTCGGTGGACATGGATGTACGCACGGGAAAGTGCAAATTATGAGGTGCTCTCAAATGCAAGCAGACTGCCAGAACAGTGTAAGCAGCAGCCTAGGGTTAATAACGTATTCTAAAGTGCAAGGCGTCAACCAATAGCATGGTCTATGCATGGATACACGGCAAGTGCTCGGCAGAAGGGCAAGAAGGGACCATTCAGCACTGTCTTATTCGGTTGCACACTGTAAGTGGAGAGCGTGAGGGCGCGAGGGATGCGCCATTCGTCTTCGTCCCGCCAACGTAAAGAGACTGTCGTCGTTATCAGATTAAACTGGAAATAGCTGCTGCCGCTCAGCTCTGGGCCCGAAAATCCTCGCACAGCCCCTAGGGAACGATTATGGAACGCCCGGAAAATTGGGGCTAGGGACAAACTGTCCAAGTAGACAGCAACAGAGTTGTCCATTTACGTCACGCAAAGTTTCTGCAGGGACTGACTGCTTTGCTTGGGTTTAGTCAGCGCAGTGGGTTCTTTAGCAAAGCAAACGTACGCTCGACGAGACCACGAAAAGAACACAGACGCAATGGGTTTCTCTCTCATATTTTGTGACTGCACAGCACAATGTAGCTAGGTGTTACGGTACGTCACCTACATACAGTTACCGTATTGCTGTTGCAGAACCCTACGCGTCGACGACGCTACGCCAGAAAACAGCGTCAAAGTCAACATGTATACATTGGTTGCAGACGCAACGTACAGGGGCGCGTCATATTGCGATGATCGGTTAGAGCAGGACGGCTCGTGGATGGACGCCGGTGCCGTCGGCGCGCAAGCCGAGCGTCGAGCAGCCGCCGCTGCCGCCGCGTAGACGCGCGCCCTCGCGTGCGCCCACAGTCGTCAACTCCGTCGACGGCTGTCGAGGACTCAGACGTCGTCTGTAGGCGGCCCATGGACGGTCCCTTATGAGGCGTACCGCTTACAAGACGCGCCGGAAATCCTCTAATAGGGCCACGGAGCACTGTACGTACTACTTGCAACCTCTCCTTGCTACGAGGGAGCTCTTGAAAAGGGCCACTATAGGGTGGTGTGAGTTCGATTGTTTCAACCTCAAAATTGAAATCTTCAGAGTGAATTTAGCAGTTGAAATGACCAATTTGGTAGTGCATTCAGTCAATATGTTGGCTTTCAGTTCAAGGCGGGTGGCTGACCTGTCATTTATTAATGGGTGTAGCTCAAGTGTTATTTATGGGTGTACCACAACCCACTATAGAAACGTGTACCTACTGGTTCAGTTTTGTCCAGGCATGATGTAAATCATGGGGCACTATTGCACGGAACCCACTATTGCTTCAATCTCTCCGTGTGCGGGAAAACTTTTGCTTGGGCGCGCGGTGGGGTCCGTGAGAGGGGCACTAATTGGAGGATTTACTGTGCGTCTGTAGAAAACACTAGAGAATTCCAAGTGTCCAGGGGCAGCCCTGAAGCGCGGCCAGACGTCCTTGCGTAGGGCGTCCTTGAAGTTCTCGTTGTAGGCGGCGTAGAGGAGGGGGTTGGCGATGGCGCTCGACTGCGCGAAGAGGATCAGCGTCGTGTGGAGCCACTGGAGGAAGTCGACCCTGGAGAGGAGCAGCTGCGTCGAGAGCGCGTAGACGTGCGCGGGCGCCCAGAAGAACATGAAGCTGGCCACGAGGAAGACGAGCAGGCGCGTCGCACGACTGTACCGGCGGTGCGCCTGAATCGGCAGAGAAGAAGACAAGTGTTTGTCCAGTGGGCAATAATAACCACACGTTTTTCAATTCAGCCCCGAGTACGATTCCGCGGGGGATCCAGGGGGGGGGGCATTCACCCACGCTCCCAAAATCGAAAACTGGGGGAATGGGGGAGGAGCGCTGGGCGGCGGTAGAAGAGAGAAGAAACGTGCCTAGTGGATGCGCATATAAATGCCCGAGGCTTTCAAAAACAGCCAAACAAAAAGTTGCCTGCGACGCAACTTTAATTTATCTGCTGTCAGAAACGGACCGATTTGGTGCATAAACCACCGGCATGGCTCGACATCCATTAAATCCAAAAATCCCTTCAGCAAAACCCCCCTCCACAATTTTTTGGATCCGATACTGATAAGATTGAATTCCAAGAATTGGTTGAACGAACTGTTCGTGTTTACCTCGTCGTGCCGCTTATTGGGCGGACTGCCGGCGGAGGAGTGGGTGCCGCGTCGGCGGTTGCGGTCGCGTCCTCGCATGGTCGAGTAGACGTGAAAGTAGGTGAAGAGGAGGCAGCAGAGAGGCAAGAAGTAGAGCAGCACCATGGACACGGGCGTCAGCGTCTCCGTCAGCCAGACCACCTCGGGCCGCTCAGCGCACTGCTGCAACGCGACACTGGACGCCTGCGGAGTGCACAGAGTCGTCAGAGCCCACCTCAGGCGTCTCGATGCCGCAGCGTCGAAAGGTGGGCGCGTACACGCGGTAGACCTTGAACGGCCTGGAGTCCAGTTCCTCCACGTGGAAGGTGTCGAGCGCGCCAAAGTAGAGCGCCATGCAGGCGAGCCCCAGCGTCCAGACGCTGAGCAGCAGGAGAAGCGGCTTGCGCTGGTCCGTGTCGCGGTAGCGCGTCGGCCACTTGATCAGCAGGTAGCGGTCGAACGCGATCGCGGCCAGCGTGAACGACGAGATGAACGTGTTCACCGCCTGGAAGGAGCCTGCAACGACCGCTTCGGACTCCATCGACGTCAGTCGGCGGCACGGCAAAGAAGAGGCACTCGCCGACGAGTCGACAGGCCGCTCTGCCGTGCGGCCAGAAGAAATTGACGAGCACGTAGACGGAGCTAGGCGCCGTCAGGCCGGAGAGCATCAGGTCGCTGACGGCCAGGTTCGCGATGAAGTAGTTGCGCGCGCTGGTGCGCAGCCGACGACTGGAGCAGATCAACAGCAGGACCAGCGTGTTCGCGAGCACGCCGAGCGCGCTGATCGCGGAGCTGATGAGCCACAGGGTCGCGATCTTCCTCTCGCCCAGCAAGCCGCGATACCTCTCCGTCAGGACGTCGTGCCACTCGAGAGCGCGCGCGGCGAAGAGAGCGCAGTGATTGGCCGGCAAGAGAACACCGCAGTCGCTCAGACTGTCGTTGCACCCCATGAGCAGCTTCTAGGGTTCTGTCAGCGACATCTGAAGCAGACACAATTAGCATGTACCTAAGCACTGCTTGTCGAATGCCAGGCTTGTAGCACGAGAAGAGACGAAGCCCGACAACAAGCGCGCCGTATAAGTTTTCCCTTCAATTTCCCTGGATGCGAGAAAAAACCGAGAGG